>CANXYI011716058.1:0-12220 GCA_948208565.1 Hura crepitans
TGATCTTGTAATTAATATTATCTTATAATTATTATTATTATTTTGTAATTAATAATATTCTATAATTATATTTATTTGTTTAAGTAGTTTAATTTTAGTTTTGTACTTGGAGGATAATAAAAATTTATTATTTTGAATTTATTCGGATTAAGTTTAATTAGTTCCATTTTTGTATTTTTTGTTATTAATTTTAGACTATCTTAATATTTTATCATATTTTATTTTGATTTATTTTTACTTATTTTAATCATTTAAATGATAATTTAATTAGACATTTTAATTTTTAAACCAAATAAAAAGACTAATAGAAAATAATAATAACAATATTTTTTTTTTTACAAAATGATAGTAATTTCCTTTATTAATAATAGTAACATACCTTAGTTATTTGTGACAATAATAGTAATAGTGTTTTGTGAATAATAACATAAGTGATAATAATTATTTTTTTTAATATAAGCAAGTAACAGTAAAAGAGTTATTTTATAAGATAATTTAAATATTAGATTTATATTATAATTAAGTATTATTTAGCCGGATGAAAATGGGTATCTACATCTTTTATTAACATGGTAAAATTTCATATTATTTTTGATGATTATATTTTCTACTGACTTTTTTTAATTATATGCATGGATTTTTACATACTATGCATTATATTCTTTTTGAATTTTTAGAAAATTATTGTGTTAAACTAGTGATAATTTTTGGTTACTTCAAAAAATTTGTTAGAGTATTCGAACTTTCAAATTATTTATTATTTTATTTTCAATATTAAAAAAGTTTAAAATATTTTAATTTATCTATGATATCCGTAAAATTCTAATTTTTTTACATACATATATTTAAGAATTTAGATTATTTTTTGATATAATTTTTTTAATGATTTGTACATTTTAATTTATTTTGTTGTAATCAAATAAATAAATAAAAAAGTGGAAAGAGAGGAGAGAGGAGAAAGAAGAGAGGAAAGAGACGAGAGAGGATGACACATGTAAAGAAAAGAGAGGAGAGAAAAGGGAGGAAAGAAGAGAGAGGAGATGTGACACGTGGTAATGATTGATTGGCTGTAGGGTGGGTCTAGCTGCCAAGTCAGCATAAAGGGAGAGAGGAGATATGAAGGCGACACATGGTGTAACTTGATTGGGTGCAGATGCATCCCATTGCCATATTAGCAAATAAATCCGTCCAATTAATGGTCTGTATGATTAAGGGCATAATTGCTCAAATTTGCAAATTTTCGAAATTCAATTATATACAATAAAATATAAGGAACAAAATTACACCTTTGATCAAATATGAGAGCAAATTTGCACTTTTAACCTTTCAAAAAACTATAAAGATAAATTTTAATTTTTATTCTTTTAAATATCCTAAATCAGCAAATATATGACAAAATTGTTTTGTAATCTTTTTATATTGGCAAGTAATAAAAGAATGCTACTTGATAATCTCTTAGACAATTTCAAAAAATAAAAAGATGAAATTATTTTTTAATGTAAAATAATTTTTTATTAATTATTCTAAAGGTACATATATAAAATACAAATAAAATTATAAAATTTTAAAGTACACAAATATACTATTAATGAAGTTATTAGAAAATCTTTAGGAACTTTTGCAACTGAAATAATGGATAATGTTAACATGTTACGAGTAATTTGACTTTTAGCGGGATAGTTATTATTTTTATTTGTAAATAAAATATCAAATAATTTTCTATTTGAGAAGGACAAACAACTTTTATTTTGAAAAAGACAATAAAACCCTCCAATACTATAACTTTGAATTGTATTTAGTTTTATTATTCAAAAAGAAATTTTAGATTAAGATTTCAGCTCTTAATTTATTGAAAAAATAAGAAGAATTATGTAACACCAGGCAATCTCGGGCCGTAAATAATGGACCTTAAGGTTGTGCATAGTGACTTTTAAGAGATGAATAGGGTTTTCTTACTGATCAAAAGTATATGTTGGGTATAGGTTAGATTTAAATTTTGGTAGGAAAATAAGGTCAATTGGAAGACTAACGATTGATAAGAAGTGTAGTTGTGAATAGTGTTCTCTTAAAGGGTGAATAGTATTTTTGGGACACGATAACCCTAGATGAACAAAAAGAAAGTAAATATTATAAAATAATTTCGAGTAAAATTTGAAACGAAAACGGATTCATTAAGGTGGATGGAGGTGTTTTAGGAATCGTAACCACTATTAAGCTGAATAATAAAATATTTGGTTTGTGCTTAAAATGGCCCAGTAATAGCACGATTTGATGCTCAAAAATTCTAAATAAGCCAATGATAATAGAATTGAAATTTTTTGACATCAAGAAGTATTTAATAAAAATTGAGGAAAATTTTAGTTATTTAATAAAATTAGTTCCTCTTGATTTTTAATTACGATTTTCTCAGGATTTATGAGTCACATATTTATTAAATTAATGGCACTAAAAAGGGGATTAAATGAAGCGCCAATGTGAAAGAATTAATTTTTAAAAGAAATAGGAGAGTATGGAATATTATGGGCCCTTGGATTGCCATGTGGCTTAATCTAAGCCCTTGGTTTGGTTAATATACAAGGATTTAGTTATGAATAATTAGAACATTTTGTATCTTCTTCCTCTGTGACACCCTTTATCCGATCCGATCATCAGACTCGAATGAGGAATGCATATAGAAATGCACTATCTGAATTCTTATCATACTTAACTCATTAAAATAGAATCTTAAACCTTGTTAACAAAACAAGTCTTTATAAAAAAATATGGGTTAACAAAAACTTTTTTCAAAATTTAGGTTTGATTCACAATTGGAAATTTTCGTGCCAAAAATCCGGTAGTATAATGGCCGTATCGGAACACTAACCCAAATATAAATAGTAACATGCATAGTAAAACACACTTTTATAAATATTTTCAACTCATTCCACAACTCCTATGGTCCTCCTAATCACTCCAATCAAGCAACATCTCAGAATCACAAACCACACTACAAAAATAATATTTTACAAGCAAAACAGTTCAAAAATTGACTTTAAATAAGTTACAGACATTTATAAGCTATAATTTACATTTACATATAGCTTAGACCTACTTTTTCCCAAAATTACATCATATGGGTGCTTTATAACTATACATCACATAATCTTGACATATGTACCAAAAATATACCAAAAGAATTGCCTTCTCTTGATAATCTTGATGATCTGAGGCTGTAGCTCAAATTGTCTCCTTACCTGCACATTGCAAAGATAGGCAATGCACTAAGCAAAAACTTAGGGGTGTAATCGAAATAACTTGTGTAATTATGCCATATAACATCATACATTAATATATGAAACATAAACATTCAAATTATTACATGATATGCAACTTTATACATAACATGCATATATGATATAGCATGGAATAAAACATAGACAATACGCATAATGAGAACTTTATTCATTCTTCTTTATTGTCCATTTATTAAGCCTATACTCAAGGAAACACATACACTATGGATAATGGAGTATCGATGGACCATCTAGGCCCTCATAACCACGTAAGCTTTATGTACATCATACCTAAAGGTCTATAAATAAATCCAAAGATCAAATGCTAATATGAGTAAAGGAGGGCAAGATGGTCATTCTAGCATACAAAGGCAAAATGGAGATTTTACCATACCTGAAGGACCAATAACAAGATCAAGGGCTAAAAGACTAAATGAAGGATTTGCAAGCTTAACCAAAATCTTTGTTGAAGAAATGCAAGAACAATGGACCATGCTTTAGAAGAATAAAGAAGTGAGTCTAAGAAATTAAATAAAAGAGCATAAGATGTTATGTTTAGTGTATAGGCTTTAAAAGTGGGCTACACTACATATGGGCCTAGTTTATTTTGTGGGAAGGGCCTTGTTTGGTTGAATATTTAATTATTTCAATATTAGTTCAAGATAGGAAATTTAATTAGGAGTTAAACAAATATGTCCCTTATGTTATTTCCTAACAATGTCATGTTTAGCTCTTTTGATTTTGATTTATAGGTTAATGATGAAAAAGCTTACATTTTTCCTTATTATTAAAAAGAAGATGTATGATGGTGAATTTATTCCTAGATCTTCAATTCCAAATTATAATAAAATGAAGATTCGAGGACGAATCTTTTTTTGAGGAGCAAAGGAAGGAAAAATGGTCATTCTAGTTTACAAGGGCAAAATGGAGATTTTACTATGCCTGAAGGACCAATAATAATATCAAGGGCTAAAAGACTAAACGAAGGATTTGCAAGCTTGACCAAAATCTTTGTTGAAGAAATGTTAGAACAATGGACCAAGCTTGAAAAGAATAAAGAAGCGAGTCCAAGAAATGAAGTAAAAGAGCACAAGATGTTATGTTTGGTGTATGGGCTTTAAAAGTGCTACACTTCATATGGGCCTAGTTTATTTTATGTGGGAAGGGCCTTGTTTGGTTGAATATTTAATTATTTCAATATTAATTCAAGATAGGAAATTTAATTAGAAGTCAAACAAATATTTCCCTTATTTGATTTCCTATTTTGAAAAACAAAGGCCTTGTTTGGCTTAGCTTTAATTTCTGTAATTTTCTTTCTTTGCTAAAGGGTGTCATCTAAACATGCCCCTTGTTTTTTTATTTCCTTATTGAATGGGGGTTAGTGTAAGAGGCCTATAAATAGCCTCATTGTTGGCCTATAAAATAACAATTGAATCATCAATAATATCTGTGAGTTTTTCACATAATGCTTGGCTTAATTATATTGGAGAGGATAGCTTGTCTTCTTCTTTTTACAATAAGAGTTGCTGTTCTTCCAAGGTAATTTCTTTGGTGAATTTCTGTTCTTGTTATTTTAAAATACGCCAATTACTTGTGTTTCCATACATGTATTGTTTGGGGGTGCAATAGGTTGGGGGTTTATTCTCATTCTTGTTCTAGCCATATTGTATGTTTTAGGGGTTTTGGGTTCTTTAAGCTCGGGGTTCCATATCACTAATTGTATGTAGCTTCAAGCCATTAACCATGTGTGAATATGGTGGTTATGTGAACATGTGAATCAATATAAATGTAGTGCCCTACATGGATAAGTTTTTGCTTTGAAAGCTAGAAAGATGAACCTTTTCTATAATACGTGGATGAATATGACTCTTATCCTGAATGATGCTTATACATGTTACTTGTCCTTTATGTCTTTGAGTTATATGACTGATGTTTCATAAGTGGTGTGCCTAAAGCATATGGATGAATGAACTAATACTTGTGCAAATATATGAATGCATCTAGTGATTGGTTTTCTCTTAGATGAATGAATGTATTCTATTCTATCTTGGATGAATGATCATAAAACCATGAAGGTGATGAATGACATCACTTTAATGAATAAATACACTCTATCCTATGGATGAGCGTGAAATCATAAAGGTGGTGGATGAATGTGGTGAATGAGATGACTCTAGTGAATGAATGTGGTGGTAGAGTGATTCAATGTCATGAATGGGTAGACATATATCTATTGACTACTTGCTTACTTGGATAAGTGAAGGTGGATGAATTTAGTGATAAATGATTGATATGCAAATTGGTTCATAATCTTCTCTATAAGAACAAATGCAGCAAGGTATATTTTTGACTGAGTGGTAAATGTAGTGATGCATGTGTTTTGTTTATTTTCTCTTAAATGAATGAGAAACCTAAGTGAATGGTAAATGCATGTAAGACATGACTATAACTTTTTCCTAGATGATTAAATGAATGAATCATCTTTTATGATCTCTGAATGGTGAAGGTAGATACATATTGAATAATGGTATGTGTGTATGTGTGTGTGTGTGTGTGTGTGTATATATATGTGATGAATGTATGGTGAAAGCTGATATATATTGAACAATGAATACATCTTCTCCTACAGTGAATAGATTTTCTTTTGTGATGGATATATGAATGAAGGCAAACATACGAACAGGTAGAATGTATACTTTTTCCTAAAAAAATGGATATGTAAATGAGTATGAGTTAGTAAACCTATTGTTTATGATATATGTGTGACATGTTTAAAATGCATTGATCCTTTATTCTTTTGCAAAGTGAATTGTCAAGAAGGGTTGTTACTCTTCGTGAGACTCGAAGGAAGTTGAGGGCCTTGAAGATTTTTTGAGAAATTGGTGCTTTCTTTTGATAATGAAGACATAGAGGATAAAAAAGAAGAAGGCAGTAGATAACAGCCTTACCCTTTTCTAATACCCACCTGGTGGAAGCTATAAAAGTTGTTGATGGACTATTAGAAAGATTGAAAATTGTTCCAAGGGAGAAAGCCATGCTACCAATATAAGGAGAAAACTATGCCTCTTACGGTTTGATTAACGATTACATCCCCTTTCAGCAGCTACTCTTTAGTTTGTGGATTTACCAAGGAAAACATCCGTAGTCTCTTCTGATGAGCATCTACTCACTGACCCATATTATTGCAACTGCTATCCTACCAGAAAGTTAGTGACCTTAAGTAAGCATCTTTTTTGGCAAGAATTGTTTTGAGGACAAGGTGCTTGACAATGCTTGATGTTGACAAGGTAAAGTCCATGTGAATGTTAACCTCACAAGCATTCTCAACTGCTAATAAATGTTGCCACAAATTGTCATAATGGTCTGTGCAGACATGACTCACAATAGTCTGTGCAGATGTTAACCTTACAAGGATTCCCGATTATCGATAGATATTGCCACAGTCTGTCTTGGTGGTCCATATGAATTTTGACATTGAGTTCGGATGTTTTGAGGTCCGTGAGGATATCCTCATGCACTTTGGATTTCTAGTTCTGATAAGAATAGGAATGGCTTGATTTAAGGCCTATAAATGCTTTTTTTCTTCATTATTCATGTCATATTCACCATGACTCTCTCTTCTAGCCAACAGTTGTTAAAGACTTTAGATTCAAAGGCTTCTTAGACTTCAAACACCCTTGCCCCTTTTTTTACTCTTAGATTCTTGAGAAAGGTAAAGACTGACCATAATTTCTTAAATGCTGTCATGTATTATTGGGACCCCAGTTTTCACGTGTTTATCTTCAATTATCCAGAGATTACCCCTACTCCAAAGGAATTTGTTGCTATTCTAAATTTCAATATTGTTTTTTATGTTCCCCTAGATATTCCTTTTTTTGAGGATCATTACCTTATGGATGTTATCCTTGCTTTGGGTATTTCTCCTTCAATGACCCAAAAGGTAATTCCAGGTGTAGACCTAATTTCCTTACAGGTAATTTTTGACTTTGCTCATAAGTTTCCCCTAACTTTAATGGAATAGGCTAAGTGTGTGTTGCTATGCATTCTTGGCAACTTTTTAGTGGTCACCTTTAGAGACAAGCTTTGTGATTTCAAGTTCCTCCAAATTCTGACTAAAATATGTTTGGGCCATAATCCTCTTAGCATTTTCCTAGTTGAAACCATTCAAGGATTAGATGCTTTGAAGAGAGGAGATATTGACTTTGTAGCTAGAAGCCCACTACTTTTACTGGTATACATAGAGAGCCCATTTAGGTTTTTCCTCTAGCTTGATTTCTTTTAACACTAATTTTTTCTTAGCATGCCCGTGAGTGTTTTTGCACTAGGTAGTCCTTTACAGAGTTTCTAACCTAAGGGCATTTTTTTTAGATTTGGTTATAAGAGAAATTGAGACTACTTGTAACTCCTTTAGAAAAGCTATGGATTAAGTACGTTTTGAATCACCATTGTGAAAGAAAGCTTGAGAGGAAATTTGACACTTGTGACCAATGGACTGCATGGCTTGGTGCCATTGTTGTCCTTGGCAGAAAATCACCCATTTTTCTTTGTCTTGCCATTCGGCCTATATTCTTTTGATGAGCTAAGGCATGTGACTTTTTACATCCCTTCTCAAATTCAACAGCAATTTGGTTTGTTGCAATGAGTCCCTTCTGAACCTTTAGGATTTCAAGGTGGTCTTTTGACATAGTATTTCTTGCACCCCTTTCTCAACCTATGGAAATGTCGTACTATGTTGAAAGATGTGCCTGACCATACAGCTAGTAACGCAAGTATATATGACAATTATAGAGATTAGATTTTAAGTACACTGAGAGACAATAAGACCTTAGTTCTAAAGAGAAAATGTGAAGATACAACTTTTACTTTTGAAAAGAAAACTTATGTCTAAAGTCTTAAAGTTCAATTATTTGTATGATATTTCTCGCTAAATGGAAGTTTGCATGCCAATGATCATGACTAAGGATTTTTGCCCTTAATTGCACTTAAAACTAAGCTACTTAATCTTGGTAAATATATTAATAGCCCTTTGACGATACTACCATTACCAATTAGCCTCAAAAGGTTTTCTTAACTAGATATTTTCTCTCAAGTCCCCTAACTTTTACATGAAGTGCTTGTTTTTAGGTTTTCATCTCATCGGGGTGTCTTAATTTTTGCCTAAGTCACCCTTTTTGGGTTTTTAACTTAGCGGACTCTTTTTTTTATCAACAGTAATATATTTTTAGTTTTTCCAAGTTAATAAGTTCTAAGAATTCATTGCCTTCTAAGTCTGAGATCTTAATGCCTTCATGCTTGAACATCTTCCTAACTAAATATAAACCTTCCAAATTAGGTTTGAACTTCCCTCTAGGATTTGTTAACAAGGGTCTAGTTTGCTTTAGAACCAAGTCACCTTCTTAGATTAGACTAGACTTGACTTTTTTATTATAAGCTCTAGCAATCTTTTTCTGATACAATTGCATGTGGTAAAGAGCCTTGTATCGCTTTTCATCAACCAAACCAGTTGTTCATATCTATTTGTGGCTGATTTTGCTTCTAGTATTTTTGCTTCAAATACAATCCTTAGCGAGGGTACTTCAATTTTGATTGGTAGCACTACTTCCATCCCATATACTAATGAATAGGATGTAGCTTGCATAGATGTCCTAACAGTTGTCTTATATCCCTAAAATGCAAATGGTAACATTTCTGTCTAATCTTTGTAAGTAACTGTCATCTTTTACAAAATTTTCTTGACATTTTTATTAACTGCTTCAACTGCTCCATTTGCTTGAGGTATATATGAAGAAAACTTGTGATGCTCAATCTTGTATTTTTACAAAAGTTGCTTAGCCTTGGCCTGAAATTGTGCCCTATTATCTAAGATGACCTGCCGAGGCAATCTGTACCTACAGATAATGTTTCTTTCAATAAATTTAGCCATCTATCTTACCCTCAATTTATTAAAAGATTCAGCTTCTACCCACTTAGAGAAGTAATTGATCACTACCACTATGTACTAATGACCTCTTGCTATGGACGGTCTCATTTCTCTAATTATACTGATGCCCCATATAGAGAACGGCCACGGTGAAGATAAATTGGTTAAGTCTTTTGGTGGTAGGTGACTTAGGTTTCCATAAACTTGACATTTGTGGCACTTTTTAACAAAGTGACAATAGTCTATTTTCATGGTTAGCCAGTAGTACCCTAATCTCATAATCTTCTTTGACAAATTTCTACCATTCATATGAGGGCCACAGACACCTTTGTGCACTTCTGTGAGTATTCTATGAGCTTCTGATTCATTAACACATCTGAGTTGCACACCATCGAATTGCCTTTTGTATAACATTCCTTGGAAAGAATAAACTGAGTAAACAGCCTCTGTAGAACCTTCTTATCTTTCTCATTTGCATGTTCTGGGTATTCCCTAATTTTTAGGTACGTTTAAATATCATGGTACTAAGGCAAGTTAATATCGATTTGTTCTTTTATAGTGCTGACTATCCCAGTGTAAGTCGAGAATCTCCATTTGTAGAAGTACATGGGTTTGGGCAAATCCTTCTTAGTAAGGTTCGACACTAACATTAAAGTGGCTAAAGCATCAGCGACTTGATTCTATTCTTTAGGGATGTGATAAAAGATGCATTAGTCAAATCCTTCTGACAAATATGTAAGTATTCTAACTTATTTGCTTAGATTCTCATTTTTATTCTCCTAATTGCATTTCATTTGCTATATGATTAACATAAAATCTCAGTATACATTAACCACTTTTGCCCCTAGCTGGACTAACATTTCAAGGCTGTAGATGCATGCTTCATATTCGGCGACATTGTGGATTGCATGAAATTCTAATTTTTTGGCCAAGATCATTTGTTCGCCTTCTAGATTGGTAATTAACATACAAGTGCCTGCCCCCTTCTAGTTTGATGCTCCATCAAAGAACATCTTCCATCCTTATTGGGATATTGCCCCCAAGTGTTCGTCTAGAAATTTGAACTCTTCTTACTTTTCTTCAATTGGGTGTTGAGCTAGAAAGTTAGCTACTACTCTTCCTTTGATTATTTTCTTAGTCACAAAAAAGATGCCAAATTCTTACAATAGTAGAATCCACTAACCCATTTTGCCTACTAGGGAGGGCGTAGTTTGCAAGTTCCTCAAAGGATTATGCTTTGCCACTGCTTCCACTTTGTAGGATTGAAAGTAGTGACATAGCTTTTTAGAAAGCCAAATTACTCCCAAACATATTTTCTCAACTTCTGCATATATCTATTCATATAAGAGCAATTTCTTGCTCAAGTAATAAACTATGCATTCCACTTTAGATTCATCTGCTTGTACGATGAGGGCCCTTATAAAATATTCTTCTACTGTAAGGTATAGGATTAAGGACTTTCCCTATTTTGGTGGTCTTAGGACAAAAGGCTTGGTTAAATACTATTAATGGCTTTGAAAGCTTTTTGACAATCCTTATTCCATTCTTTTGGCTACCCTTTGCATAATAAATTGAATATAGGCTCACAAACTGATGTGAGTTTGGCTATGAACCTGCTAATGTATTATAATTTGCCTAGGAATCCTCTAACTTCCTTTTCTGATTCCAGGGTAAGCATCTACAAGATTGCTTTCACCTTATTAGAATCTACTTCAATCCCATTCTTGCTAACCATAAACCTTAATATCATTCCTAATGTGACTTCGAAAACACACTTTTTGGGGTTGAGCCTTATATTGAATTAGTCTAACCTCTAAAGGAACTTTTCCAATGCTTTGAAGTGTCTTTCTCTTTTAATGGATTTTACCATCATGTCATCTATATAGACTTCCACTTCTTTATGTATCATGTCATGGAAGAGCTTAGTGGCTATGCACTGATAAGTTGCACCTGCGTTCTTCAATCCAAAAGGCATTGCCTTGTAATATTAAGTTCCCTATTCTGTTATAAAGGTCATTTTGCATTTGTATATTACCTTCATCAGAATCTGATTGTACCCCAAAAAGCCATCGATAAAGGAATACATAACTGCTATAGCTGCGCTATCTACTAGTACATCAATATGGGGTAATGGGAAGTCATCTTTAGGGCATGCTTTATTCAGGTCCCGATAATCTATGCATATTCTAACCCTTCCATCTTTCTTGGGTACTGGGACGATGTTAGCTAACCATGTCAGGAATACTATCTCCTCAATGAATTTAGCTTCGAGTAGCTTGATAACTTCCTCTTTCACCTTTTTTGTCCACTCTAGTCTCATCCTTCTAAGGTTTTGGTAGACTGGAGTGACATGATAGTAGGTCAGGATGGTATATTTAGCTACCTCTCGATCGATGCCCGGTATGTCTTTATAGTT
The DNA here is from genome assembly GCA_948208565.1 of Hura crepitans. Classification (NCBI taxonomy): domain Eukaryota; kingdom Viridiplantae; phylum Streptophyta; class Magnoliopsida; order Malpighiales; family Euphorbiaceae; genus Hura; species Hura crepitans. The sequence goes on from CANXYI011716058.1 coordinate 11,609, forward strand.
CCAAGCAAAGATTATTTCATAATTTTTTAGTAATCTCTCAAATTTTTCCCTATCATCGACAATAGTATCATGGGCGATCAATATATTTTAGGATGTTCACTTGTAGCAAGATTAAATGGATTAGTTTTAATGCAGTTAATGTCAAAGATGCTCATGTAATGATCTTTTGGATACATGCTACCATCAAGAAAAACATCACACAAATAAGCAAATTTTATGCAGAACCCCAAGACCTAAAACCAGACTTGTAATTCACACAACTTAGGCTCTAAAAACCTAAATTAGATAATTAAAAGAGATAGGATCTAGCACCTCTAATTCCAATAGAAAATTAGCAATACTAGATATAAAGAAACCCAAACCTCTAATTAATCTAAGTTAATTAGCAATTTAAGGTCAAACAAAAACAAGAATGAAATCACTACAAAGTAAAATTACCTTGATAAGATAACAATTCTTGGTAAGAACACAAGAGGAATCCACCCTTGCAAAGAAGTAAACACAAGTTTTTATTTCTGAATGAATGTTTTTAATATTACACCTTAATGAGCCTTTTATAGGCTGTAAAATACCCTATGTAGGAAACATTCTATATAGGAAGCATCCTATGTA
>CANXYI011716202.1:0-10274 GCA_948208565.1 Hura crepitans
AATAACACTTGTACCATATTTTTAGGCATTCGTAATATCATAGAAAAATAATAGAACCCCAAAAGTATGCTTACCTTAGGTTTTTAGTTTTCAAAACCCTAACTGAATTTCTCTTCTTCTCCCAAAATATAGCTTTTCTCAAGAAAGAACAAGGAGAATAGGAAACTAGACGTGACAAGGAGCATTTTGGGTATAATATTTAGGGGTTTCGAGGCAATATTTTGGTGTGTTTGAAGAAAAAATGGGGGGAGAGAGCTTATGGCTATGGCATTAGCTCACCAAAGTAGGAGGAGGAAGAAAACATGTAATCTTATTTGGTGGATCCATGTGAGCTCACCCTTTATATATTAAATGCGCTAACGGTCACGATTTAATCAAATTCGATCCAATAGTTCACATTTTTCCTTGTTTCTCTTTTAATCTTTGAAAAAATTATTCTTAAAGTTTTTGATCACCAAAAATACTTCTTAAGACACCAAAAATTAAAGAATTTCATAATTAGGGGCCTCTTTGAAGCTTGTGCTAAAAAGACAAAGGAAACATGCTAAATTTTTTAATATGCTAAATTTTTTAATCACGTAAATACAAAATTTAGTAAAAATACTTATCAATTTCAAAAAATTATAACTCCTTTACCATTGGACTCATTAGAATTTTTGACCTTTAGGATATGGTATTTTTGAGTTAGTCCGGTTACATACTGACCTTTTCATATCACTGCCCAAACTAAGGCCATATTTTAATAGATCTCAGTGTAAAATAATTTTCTGGTTTTATCAAAATTTTTAATTCTTTTGTTTTGGGCCTCATTTTGCCTTTTAAAGTTTCATGTCTGGTATAACACTACCTAGATCAACTTAGTGAGACCCCACTACTTTATAATGCAGTTCATAACCCAAGAAATACTATTTATGAAGCCAAGTTTACGGGTGTTACACTAAGAGGTAAAATTTTGATATATTTTCATAAGGGGAAAAATTTCAAATATGTTATAAATAAAAAAAGGAGTATAAAAAATGTATATCTGTACTACTATTTGAATCTTTTCCCCCCCTTTTTTGTAAGTAGAATTGCTCCCATCTAAAAGCAACCATTAGAATTAGATTGATATGCAACACTTAATTTTAGGACTGAGAGATTTCATTTTCATTTTCAATTCTTAACATTTGTATAAATATCTCTTACCATAAATAAAAGTTCTTTTTTCCAACTCATAAATTGTTGTATGATTAAGGTGCAAATTTGCTCTTTATACTTATCAAAAAGGACAATTTTACCACTAAAATTTGCCCTTATTTATATTATATTTTAACTATTAATAGAAAACATGTTAAATATAACTTTTATTATCAAATTAGAAATCTCTCTTTTCTAATTTATTATATATTACATTAATTTAGTTAATTCAATGAATATAATGTATTTTCAATTTTTCCTTTTATCTCTCAAGGGCAAACAACTATTGCTAACTATCACTTGTTAGCAATTCAATGACAACTAATGATGCATCGCTAAAAATTGTCACCACAACAAGTAAATTTTACAGTTTAGTGGTTAACAAATAAAAGTTAGTTAACCATGTGCTCAAGGGATAAAATTGCACTAATTTTACAACTTGAAGGTTAACAATGCTCAAAATGAACTTAAAGGGTAAAATTGTACTTTTCACTAAATATGCAATGCAAATTTGCACTTTTAACCTTTTTTTTACTTGTAAAAAAAGATATATTCAACCTCCTAAATTTAGTTTAGGATTTTTATTCATTAAAGCAATTATAGACATAAGATGTAATGCCTATAAGTCTAAGTTCTATGAACAGTACCTTCTTGGCTTGAATGGTGTTTTCTATAGGTTAGGGCACCTTCATGAGGCTAGAAAGGGGCGTATTAGCCATAAAACTTTAATGAGCCTGACAAATGGGTAAAATGAATGAATTTAAAAATTTAGCAGAGCCAATAAATCATTTCGGGTCAAGAACTAATAGATGGGGAGATAAAATGAGATTGTGTCGGGACAGCCCTAGGAAGAGCCCGGACTGACCCAAAAATACCATACCATGAACCTCAAAAATTCCAAGTAATATGGTGGAGAAGAAATTTTAATTTTTTGAGGTCGTTTGGTATTTTTTCTGAATATTTTAGTCGAGCGGGTAAATAGTGTCCAAAAGTCAGTAGTGGAATTTTGACTTAAAATTTTATGTGGGCCTTAATGACATTAATTGAGGATTTTTAAAACTAAAATGAGTATTTTTGGAGGTCTAGAGAAATTTTTTATGAATTTCTGAATTTAAAAAGGAAATCAGGAGAAAACAGACCATTAGATTGCCATATGTCACGATCTGAACCATCCACCAACCCTTATATAAAGGCCCAAACATGTGAGAGGGCCACATGTGTAAACCATCATCTTCCTCCCCAAACCATCATCTTCCTCCCCCATTTTCTCTTCTTGGCCGACACTATTCCAAAGGCATACCTCTCACCATTTTCTTTTTCTCTCTCCTCCCATACACCACCAAAAATCACAAAAGACATATGAATTAGACCCTCCATGACCTCTAGAGTCTAATTCAAGTGAGAAAATTGAGAAATTTTGCTTATAGAGAGAGAAATATCCAAACTCGATGAATAGTGACCAATCTTGGTGTAAGTGATTTTATTCCATTTTTTATTTTTGTTTTAGGTAGTTTAGTGTGTTTTAAGAAGTTCTATGATTTTAGATTTTCATTTGGAGTTATGTAAGATTTTTGAAGAATTTTTCTAAGTAAGATTTGTGTATATTTAGGGCAAGAAAGGAATGTTGAAGGAGAACATCAAGTTAGGCCTCAAAGTAAGTTAGGCCTCAAAGTGGTGGGGAAAAGGGTGTTTTCACACCCTAGGTATGTGGAATAGATTCACTTCATGTGTTTCATATGTTTTGGCATGATTCGACATGTGTGCATATGTATAGAATTTCAAGTTTATGATTTTACGCATGATATGGATGTGAATTAATGATATGACTATGTTAATGGTGTCAAAATAACATGGTATGCATGCTTTTAGGGAAAGGAAACTAGGTGTATGTGTGTGTACATGGTATGGCAGAATGGTGTGTATGGATGGCATGGTATGTGTTATTATGTATATGGCATGTAGGCATGGCATTTGGAATGTAAATGTTGTGTATAAATCATGCTTTGGAAAATGAATAACAATATTGACATGTATGGTATGAAAACTTGGCAAATGATGACCTAAGTTATATAATATGTGCTTAAAAGATGACTAGTAATATGATGTCTATATATGTGCCATTGGTGGCATGGTTATGAAATATGTTTCATGGAAAGTTATGTAAAGAAATGATGTAAGAATGATATAATTTAGATTGGCATGTTTGATGCTATAAAAGGCACAAAATTGGAAATTTACCAAATGAATAGTAACATACCCGTAAAATGACAAAATGCATAGTGATTTTGCGACAAAAGGCAAAAAATGTTAACTTGTGTGAAATATTGTGTGCAGTATAATTCCTTGGCATGATTGACTTGAAACATAGTAAAAATGATGGTAAATGTCATAATTAATTAAGGAATAGTGATTTGGCCCATTAGTTAGACAACCACTGGATGGATTGACCGATTAACTAGGGAATTAGCAGCTGCTAAGCAGTTTGTTCCTTTTAGGACCACTGTTGTCTATTGGATGTGGCGGGTGTAGCCACCGAGGTTCTGAGATGAACCCTACATGCCTGGCTATTGAGAAGTCCATTTGGGCTGATCCTTACTACCCATTGGCTGTCTACAGATATTGGAAGGTCCCATAAGGCTGATCCCTACTATCCACCCGTGATGATTTGGAGATGTGATTTGGGGTATTGGGAGGTCCCACAGGGTTGATCCCTACTATCTCACTTACAAATATTGGGAGGTCTACAGACTGATCCCCGCTATCTGCCAGTCTAATATTGGGAGGTCCATGGATTGATCCCTACTATTGAATGAGGTAGGTACAGCTACCGTGGTCTAAAATATGGGCCACTACATAGGATAGATCCCGCTATCCAGTGTCTTAAAGTGTCATCTGCCTGTTATGGGCCTAAACTATATTAAACTTAACTATAATTATAACATGTGAAATTCGAATGGATAATATAGATTGAATTAATGGAAGCAGATAAAAGGGCACCTAGTCTGATGCCTTGTATGATCATAGTTGAAGTGTCTATACATGTGTATACATGATTCATATGTGTGTTTGCATGTGTGACATACTTTATTGTATTTATTCCACCACTAAGTGTATACTCAGCGTGTTGGTGTTTCTGATGCCCAGGCTATAGACCAGATAGCTATCTAGCTTCAGCAGGTGCCAATGTAGCTGATCTAGAGTCCTTTTTGTATTCTTTTTGATACTCCTTTGGTTTTAGTAGTCAGTCACTTATGTGTAGTAGATGTAAAGTCAGTAGTGCATATATAGTGTAAAACTTAGATAATTGAACTAAAAGGGCTGTAAAATCTAGACTTTTGACGAACATATGTATATGCTTTTGTTTGTTTGTCTATGGGTTTGAGACCCTGTGTGTGGTTGTTTGTCGGATGCTATTGATGTTTTGAGGGACCAGAAGGGTCCAGAAGATGAGTTGTGTTGTGGAAGTGTTATAGAAGTGTTTTTCCTTGTAGGAAAATTTTTGCTTTTGCACTCAGGTAGCTGTTATGCTGCCCAATTTTTTGTAAATGGATAACAAACATAATCTAGACTTTTATCAGACTAAAATAGGTAGTAATAAAAGGTTATACAGAAATAGACACTATAAGGACAAGATAGTTCAAAGTTGTTTAAAGCGACTTAAGTGTTAAACGAATGGTCCCTAGGAAAATCCAAGGATGGGTGACCTTCAGGAAGTGACACCTTTTGTCTGTCTCTTTCGAGAATGGGCAGGGGGTGTTACTTAAGAGTTATGGTCTTCTATTTGGAAAAGATCTAATGATGCATGATCATAAAAAAAGGATTAAATTAAAAGGGGAATGTAGCAACGAAGAACCAAAATAGGAGCAACTTGTAATGTCAAAGGTTTAAAACCACCTTAAGATACCCAAATAAACCTAAAGATATTTGCAATGATAGACAAGACATACATTCAAATCTCCCAATGTATGAATGGACTTCTTAGTCTAGCCTTGAAAGGATACACATTCTTTTCGCTCTGAACAGACCTTAAACTAATTTAAGGTGTATTTTGGAGATTTTTCTTCACACAGTCACTGTAAAACTCTTTTAAACTCTTCAAAAAGGTGTTTTTAAGTTTAGTAATTTTTAAGACACTTGGCATTCAAACCTTAGTTCTTTTTGTAAGTTTTCTTTGATAACATTCTTGAAGGTATTTCCTTGAGTTCTAATCTATAAAAAGTTATAAAAGCATACATTGTGTTTTTCATTTAAAAGTTTTAATCTTTCTTTTTTTTAAACATTTTTCCTTTTTAAGCAAAGCTTGAGTTGTTAAATTTTTCAATCTTCTAAAATCTTCATCTATACCTAACCTATTAAAGCATAATGATGGATGATTGAAAAAAGTCATCTAAAATGTTTTTTAACCATCTAATGTAGAGGTTTAAGTTTATTTATATGTTGTGAAAAAGCTTAGAGTTCAAAACTCTCAATGTAATCTAAAAAATGCTATTTTAAATGATAAAATCTTGTTACATGAGTTTAGAAAATATATTAGGGCCTTTGAATGAATAGCTTGATTCGAAGCCTCTTGCACCCAAAAAAGGGTTTGAGGTGGAAAGAAAGAGGCCTAACAAATATCCATGTGGACATATTTTATGTTTACAAGGACCTTTAGGATGTGTAACCTTAATCCCATACATATTTTCTTGTCATTTTCCATTTTTCAAACTTCTTCGCAATTATCTTCTTATAATGCCTTGTACCTCCTTCTTGATAAACTTGAGCAAGGAAATTTTAATCTGGTATTATAAAGAACTTAACATATCTATCAAACTCTTGTATATTCACTTATTAAGTTATTATTTATTATAGGGTCATTAGCTTAAGATCTGACAACATAGTGGCTATTCAGGAGCATTATCTAAATTTATTCCCTATAAAAGATGCACCTCTAATATTCATACAGATATCCTAAACTACTTTGTATACTTCAACAACTTTAATTCCCTTATATCACATAACAACTACTTAACTACCATATCTCAAATCACATAACAACATAGACAATTCAATAATCACATATCCAATAAGCATATATAATGTTGATTTTTTAAAATAGAAGCTTAAATCTTTATTTACAGATATCAATATCATACAAACTAGTTTATATTTTGCAACTTTACTTATTCACATATTACATGCAAAAGCATTTCACATAAGAGTGCACATGTGTAATGATAAACAAAATAAAATAGGGCCGCTGACTATCTACCACAAAGTGGCCAATGTAATTGCAAGCACCTAGATTTTGGCTCTTGAACTTTCTTGTAGATTCAAATTATGACCTAACCTAATAAGCTCACAATGCAATTATTAGCCTGAGCCTTTAATGCCAACACTAATGCTAATAGGGTACGAAGGTGGAGCCTCTATGGTATAGACTTATTGATTTTTTATAAGGTCTATAATGATAGCTAGAGATAGGCCTAAGCGATAATATAAAAGAGCCTAAAACCTAGTTGGCACAAACTAACAGGAAAGCCAGTTCACATGGACTTGTTACCCTAAGGTTTGCACGAACTAGCAAATAGCCAATCCAAATAAATTGAGCCTATAGCCTATGGTTTGCTAGGACCACCAAAGCTTACAAACCTTTTTCCAAAATAACAAGGTATGTACTAACCTTATTCCAAAAAGCTTTTGGAAAATTAGTCTTCTTATTTAGACTTTGATTTCTAATCTGGTGAGACTTCCCATTCAGCTGAAAAGGAAAGCCTCAATAGAACCATTTAAGTACCTTTCTTATCAACCTAGATTGAAGAATAATTATCAATAATTAATTGAAAAAAAATTTGCATGGAAATGGTTCTACTAGTCTAAACCATCACTAAACAAATTAATTCTTTCTAAATCACAACATTTGTCTTATTGCTTAGAGATTTATCACAAGGTAAGATTTGACGTCACATCTCTTGTTATTTTTCATTGCTTTATTTTATTTTATTTCTTAACTGAGGATCTCCCATAATTAATTGACATATGAGGTGATTAATTGTAATCCCCACGTCAATTATTAGGAGTAAGCTAACATTTATAAATCATCATTCATAGAAAAACTGTAATCTCACTTACTTTTTGGAATTGAAAACTAGTCCATACAGACCTCCTTTAATAATGGTTTAAGTTTGCATGGACTAACTATTTTATGTAACTTATCTTTTGTAGTCCGTAAGGACCAATTTGTGATTAGAATGTTTATATGTTATTTCAGTCATTGTTCGTTCTAATGATGATATTGATTGTAATAATGACCTTTATCAATAATCGATTAGTAATCATGATCATTCATATGTTATTCATGTTTACTATTATTTGATGATTCTATATTATTATTAGGTCCTCACGAACCTCTTTTTATTCTTCTAATTGCTTTATTTGAGTTGCATAAGTTTGGTCATTCGTAGTGAATATGAGGTTTGCATAGACTTATTCTAGTCATATATAAAGTCCTTATAGACCAACTCGGGAGGCTCATATAGTTCGAATGGACTTGATGATGTTGAGGTAGTGCAAAATGTGTATTTTATGTATATTTGTTTTGGTTTTGTACCTTTTAATTCTTCCATTAATTTTAGGTTGTAATCGGTAGCTTAATTAACTCATTTTTGTGCGTAAAACCTAACCTCATAATAATGATTTTTATACATAATTAATTAGAGTTTTCATAATAAAATGGTTTTAATTTTTCTTTAAAAAAAGATAACAAAAATGTATTTGAATAAACACTAATCTCTTAGATATAGGAGTTAGGCAATTACCACCAATTCCTATGGAATTATAGGTAATTGTCAGGTCATAAGCAATTAAAATGAATGACTCATTTTATGAATGTATAATTTATATATTTATTTCTTTGTTGTATATTTCAAATATAACAATTTACTTATCCTTTTTGTGCAAAGGTGATATGTATGCTTTTAATTATTTGATTGCTTGCATGATACGAGATTGATAAATATTGGAGTGTAAAAAAGGTATATTTTCAGGGCATAAGTAAGATCTAATTTTAAATCCTTTTTAGGCTAAAGATCACTAGGTCCTGGTGTAGGCCAGGTGGTGACTCTGACATAATCGCCTTGTCCCCAGTATGTCTACATTAGCGACTTCATTAGGGACGAGAATTGAATCTGAATATGCCCTTATAATATGACTTTTAATATTCCAATTTTTATTAGTCCCATACATTTCATACTTTATAAACTGTGTCCCTATTACTCTATATGGTGTTACAAACCATGAACCTATTTTCACTCAAATTTTAGGAATTGCTAGCATATCCCTCACTCACAAGCCTTGTACCTTCGGGTATGTTAAATGGTGAACTAACTGGTTAGTATTACCCTTGATTGGGAAGACCCATTAGGAAGGACCCCTGCTTGTGGGAGCTTAAGCATTTTTTACTAAACCATGAAGCCTATGTAGTTAGGCTTAGAAACTTCCCTTAGGTTGTATGACCTTAAGTGTATGTGACTATATTATGAATGTGTTATGGGCCTATTACATTTAACCTCGTTCGAAATAGAGCCAAGCCCATTGTGCCTTTCTCTAAAATGGGCCTAGCTTAATTTCATGTCAAATAAGACTTAAATGTTATGGGCCATTATACTTGCATGTGCTTTCAATATGAGAGGTTATTGGGCTTAATTAAGCCCATGTTCAAACCTATGTATCCCCTATTGATACTCAAGTAAGCCAATAGAGAAAGAATGGGTTGACCATGTGTGCGAGAGTAATAATATCGAAAGGTTTATTGCTTGTTTTGTATACGCTAACATTTTGTTTATTGTTACCCTTAGTCATGTAGTAATCATGTATACAAGCATCCTATAACATTGTAAAAAGACATGTATCATTCTTATCATGCATAACTGTTATACACCTTCATAACATAAGCTTTTTGTCCTTCATTTTTGTACCATGGAATCATGCACCATATCATTTTACCTTGGTGTAGATATACCATTACCTTGGTGTAGATATACCATGCATCATATATCATCTAGATTCTAATAGAATCATCCATACCTTAATTAGGTATACACGACTTCCATCATTAGGACCATTCAAACCCACCATGATTCACATCTTACATCTTTTTACCTGGTGTAGGTCTAACATGCATTTACTCATTAACCTAGTAAGGAAATATCATGCATTCATCATATATCCACATGAATTTATATCTAGGTACATTGAAGAAGTTAACCATGCATGCAAATTAGTCACATTATGCATGTTACCTAGGTCTATGCACATCATGCATGTAACACCCCCTACCCATTTCTACTTGAAATAGGCAAGGCGTGCTACTTCCCACTAAGGTCACCCATCTTAAGATTTCCCTAGAAGCTTTTCATTTAACTTCTACTACTTTTGACCTTATTTGACCATACATGCCCTTAAGCCAAATCTAAACATTTAATTTCTTATTACTACCTATTTTACATCATTACGACCCCTACTAGGCATTATCAGACAACTATGAAAAATCGGACAGCATAATGGTTACCCTGTTACCTAACTCCATATTAACCTGTAAAGAAAACACTTCTAATCATAATATTCAACCAGTCCTTCCCTTTTGGACCCTCTAGTCCTCTAGGTCACCATCATTTTCACCCCACATACATTCATATTTTAGAACATAGGGTCGAGGACCCATCAGTACATAGACATACAAAAATAGACATTCAGTTTCTATACCTAGTTATACATACCCTCAGTTAAATACATCCATTCATATAAGTGTCCCATAACTCATACTATCTATATGCATGAGTGCAATTTTATACACATTACTTAAAAAGAAAAGCAAAAATACCAAGATTCTTTGGCTGCTACACTAAAAAAGGTGTCTTATGCTGATCTGCTCTTTATCTACAGCTTGTGCATCGGAACACTGACACATTGAGTATAAAACTCAGTGGTGGAATAAATCATTTATACTATGTCACTCATGCAGACATGCAACATGTTATTCAACACACACAACCAGAAATCCTAACTTACTTCAAGTTCATGTAATTACTTCATTCACTTATTAGTTGTTCAGATGATGT
>CANXYI011716467.1:0-11839 GCA_948208565.1 Hura crepitans
ATTTGAACATGCAAGGACAATGGCTTATAGATTTGTTTTCCCTCTAGAATTATAGTAGATCCTCATATGTTTTATGTCTCATTGCTAAGGAAATACAAATTTGATCATTCACATGTGCTTTTAATCAAGGAAATAGAGGTACAATTAGATTAATAATATGAAGAAGAATTGGTCCAAATCCTAGACGAGACATAAAGGAGCTACGCAACAAAATAGTCTCATTGGTAAAAGTACTGTGGAAACACCATGGTTTAGAAGAAGCAACATGGGAAAGTGAATGATAGATGAGGGGGTAGTAGCCACACCTATTTGAACCAGGTAAATTTGAGGATGAAATTTCTTAAGTGGGGAAGGAATTGTAATGCCTAAAAACCCTAGTTTTATGAATAGCACTTTCGGAGGCATAAATAGTATTTCCCAAGTAATTGTCACACTGAGGTAGCCTAGAGAGAGTACTAGTCATAAGATTGTGATAGGCAAAATAATGCTAAAAATGAAGTTATTTGCACTAACCATTAAACTAATAAAATTTTTCACGTCGATATCTAGTGAATAGTGACCTGATTTTACATTAAGTTGTAAAATGGTCGAGATGTGCTCAGACTGACTTGAAAATAGCATGAGCTGAAGGTCAAAAATTTCAAATAGTCTAATGGTGGTGGAATTAGAATTTTTTAAAATTGATCAGTATTTTATCTGAATTTCTTAAAAATGCAATTGATTAGTTAACCTAGTTTCCATTGGATTTGGGACTTGAGATTTTAAAGGTCCCTAAATTGAGAAATTTTGTAATTTTTTTGCACTAAAAGAAGTAATTTTAGAGGCATCTAACATTTAAATCACAATTTTGAAGCTTAAAACATAAATAGGATTAATTAAAACTGTTGGAGCTCCTCATGGCATGATTGTGGCCATGCAAGGTCTTAATATAAATAGTATAAGTGTGTGTACATGTGTGTGCACACACATAATCAAACCACCACCTTCTCCCTCACTTCTCCACCTAGGCTGACACCATTAATGCTCTCTCTCTCCTCTCTTTTTTTTCTTCATTTTTTCCTCATATCACCACTAAATCTCACACTTCTTATACCAAAAATATCTACATCACTTCTAGAAGCTAATTTTAGGATCAATTTTGCATGAAAAGGTGATTTGGAGGCAAAAATAGGGATTTGAAAATTTAGGGTTTTAAACATCTAAATTGAGGTAACCCCTAAAACTAAATCTTAGCATTTTTCTAGGTAATTAGAGATACTCTAGATCATAATTCTAGTGTCATTTTTGAAATTAGAGGTGTATAGATTTTTTTTATGAATTTTTCTAATTTATTTTCTATTATGAAATTTAGAGAACTTGGAGGATAGTAACAGCAAGGGCAAAGAGAAGTCATATAGTCATATTCAGGATGCCAGATAACCTCTCTATAAGTGTATTTGATAAAATATGTGCATATGTGTGAATTGCATAACTTCCATAATAGGTGTCATATGGGACTTCATTGATTTTAGGGGCTAAAATAACCCTAAATTGGATCTAGGGGTATATTAGGGTTTAATGTATGTTAATTAACTAATTTAAATTAAAAATTGAGTGAAAATGAGCTAAATCGAGAAAATGGAGTAATGGCTATAATGTATGTAAAAATAGAGACATAGTGGGAATTATTGAATTTGTTTTGTAATTGACATAATTAAGGTACATTAAGCTTAAATGTATGAATAAAACATGCATGAAATATGTGCATCGATAAATGTGTGAACTATTAAGAATTTAGGCATAAAACATGTGAATGTTACATAATGAGATATGTGATGCATAATGTACATTTGCATGATGCATTTGGTGATGTGTATGAATTAGTTGATAATGTGTTTAATAGAAATCATGAAATGGCATAGAGAAGTGATAATGTGATGTGAGAATGAATTATACAATGATGAAATGAAAATGACATTGTTGGATAAATAACATGAAATAGTTATCTGATATGGCAAAGTATGATGATAAACGATATATGTGCCTACGGGGTTGGATCATGAAAATGTGACTGGAAATAATATGAGAAAAGTGTGTACAAAGCATGTAACTCATATGTAATAGAAGTGGAAACATGAAAACCTATATATGTTAGACAACTTATTGCATAGTTAACTAGCCAATAAAGGAATGTAGCAGCTGCTAATACACTTTGGTGTCATTTACATGATGATATTGATATTTGATTATTCTTAATTATAATATGGGTGTAGCCGTCGATAGGTCCAATAGAATCATTGCATATATTCTAAAGCGGGTGTAGAGCTGGGAGGTTCAACAGGACCATTGCACATATATGTATTGATTATAATATGGGTGAAGCCACTAGGAGGTCCAACATAATCACCGCACGTAATACAAAGCAGGTGTGGCTGCTTGGAGGTTCAACAAGACCACTTCACACTATATTGATGTGATATGCTAGTACATCAGTTGTGAAGTCCAAAATGTGGGCTAGTGCACAACATGATCCCATTATTTAGTATTGGAATTGGCTGTCAAATATGGGCTAATAAATTATAAAGGATAAGATGTAATCTATAGGATAAATAAATGGATTAATGACTAACATTTAAATAAGACAAGTAAATAGTATAACGGCTTTGGCTTTGCTACAATAAGTATATTGGTTAATGATTGTGGAACTTAATACTGGTAAGTAAACATGGAAAACCAATTATGAATGTGAATGCCAAATCATGAGAGGTAAGTGATACAAAATAAACAATAATAGGTCACAATAATGAAATGACATAAAATGGCTAATTATGCAACATCATAGGATTGTTAAAGTATGCTAATATTGTATGACATGTTTCTTTAGACTTAAATGTTTGACATGAATACATATGTGTGTGAGCATATTTTAATCGAATACATCACTATGCTTTTATGCTTAGCACATCTTGTTTTCGATGCGTAGGTCATAGTTAAATATAGCTTCAGTCTATCTTTAAGGTAGTGGTGCAGTACGAACAACTTCTAGCTTTGGTATATCTTTGTGTATCTTTAATGTGACATAAATAAGACTAGTTAGCACTCATATGTACATAAACAAAGTATGGGTCCTATTTAGTCATATATATGTATAGTTTATAAAAGAACACTATTCATGTAAATTAATTAGACGGACACTAGTAGTGGGTTATCGATAAGTGACGTGTACTTGATATAGCATGATATTGAGATTGTTATGAATGCTGTGATTGTAATGTGATTGATGCCCTTGTGTGCTAATGATAGTGTTATTAGAAGGACCTAGTTGGATGATTGAGATTGAGAATGTTATAGAAGTGTTATTTTACATGCTGATCGAGCAACCATTATGTTACTGGATTTTTATCAAAATAGAACACCAATATTTTACATGTTTGTATATGTAACCTTTGGCTTATTTACATATAGGTCTAGGATGCACAAGATATACACACGCATAATAGGGTTTTAAGAAGATAATGGTCGAGCTAGGCATAAATTAGATAGCGTGTTGTCTCTTATTTGAGCTAGTAATAGTTCAAGAAAGAGGTGTCACAATGTGCCATCTCTAATTTAGATTTGAATATCGAGTCGAGTTAGAGGTGCCACACTGCACATTGGTCCCAAAGGTCACGTATCATCATAAAACCTGAAGGTCACAAATCCATTTAAGACCCAAAGGTCACATTTCAACATAAAACTCGAAAGTCAACACATCATGCTCGAAGGTCACGTAAAGGTACAAAAGTGCCCTAGCAGCTGCTATAACCCCTAGTTGATCGGTTAACCTATCAAATCTAGGTTATTTACTAGTATAGGCTATTCACTATCATTCATTAGATTCACCTTATTAAAATTGCTAAAAATAGATTTTAAAGAGAGTTTGGCCAACAAATGACCAAACAGGGAAAATATAATTTCTCATTTTTAGTTATATGTTCCAAAGCATACATACAAATCATAGGCACATATTCCATAATGTAAACATATACTTCACTTAAATTACAATAGCATAATTCCAACCTTCATAACATGGCATATGTAACATAGTTATTTTTGTCATGTTCTCATGACTAAAATTATAGCATAACATGCCTTATAATTTCGGCCATGCTAGCTTAACCATCATATATCAATTATCTTTTCACATTCAGAGCATTGTGGATCTTATAACCATTCACATAGGCATTATTACACCCATATATGGCATAAAGGAGTATTAAACATTTTCATCAACACAAGGTAATTCGTTTGGCCTCTTCATGTTTTTAAGCATCAAATAAGTTTTCCACTTCATGTCACATAATTTAACCATACTTGTTATCTACATAACCATATTTCACAATTCAACATTATTTCAAGTCAACACACCCATTTAGCAACATTAACCACCACAATATCAAAGGTGCACATAAGAGGAACCATTCGGCCGTACACTTATGTGCACATGAAATATTCATTTGATCATCATCCATGCATCATTCAATGCCCACATGGTCATATATCACTATTCATAAGCACATAAACTTATAAACATGCATAATGCACAATGCATACTCAAACATGCACTTTAAGCCATTTGTCCATCATGCCCAAAGCACATCCAACATTGATTTACACAATTCTAAGGCACTAATACACACGAATAAGGTCATCTAACAACATTCATTTGCATCAAACATCATTAAATGCCATTTAGCTTAATTCTATACACATAAACACATACTTTAATATTAGGGCATACACAAAATCAACACAATTTACATTAATTAAACTTACTTCTAAGTTAAAATACACCCAAAAGATGGATTCAAGCCTTCTCCTTGCCTTTATCATTCCATCTCTCACTTTGCTCTACAAATATAAACTGGCTCATTACGAAAAAAATCCTTATAAAATCAAATACGCATCAAAAATTAAAATCAACTTTAGAAATGTGTTCTAAGGCACCTAACAAACACTAAAAAAATATCAAAGCTCAAAAAACTTACCTGAACAAAACCTTATCACTATTCACCCCAACTTCAAACCATGAGAATCCTTGGACATTTTTTGAATTTCTTACTAGAATAAGTGTTTTGAGATTGCGAAGGCTTAACCTTAGAGTTGGAATGGTTTAATTTGGGCTTAGAAAAGAGAGAAAAGAAAGAGGGCTTCAATGGATGAAGCCGTTGGCCTCTAAGGAGAAAAGGAGAGAGGTTGAAAATGCACTATTTATATATTTACTATTTTAAGCCATCTTTGACCATATATATAAGTGACTTAAAATTAAAGCAAAACTATTTTCTCTCTCCTTTTTAACAAATTCTCACTATTCTTAACCTTAATTAACATCTAATTAAACCCCTAAAAATCATAAATCCAAGTCTCATAAGCCTCTAAAAACTCGTGCTTGAAAACTAAGAAAAATCGATAAAAACATAACTTTTTAACTTTACCCAATTTAATAAAAATACTTTTTGATATCCCAAAATTCCAATTCCAATGCCAATGGACTATTTGGAATATTTGATTATCAGGTTGTATCAATCTCAAGCCAATTTGAGAAAAAACAAAAATATTTTTACGGTTTAGCTTACACTAGATCACTATTCCCTAACACTGCCTTAAAAACTTTACTTGCATTTTTAACCATCTAAATGACTTCGTTTTCACTTCAAATTTTACCCAAAATTTTATTATGATTAATACTTCCATTCAATGATACTATTCACATCCCAAAAGTACTATTCACGATATCATGATTTTTTGAGCATTACAGTAATTTACCTTATCATTATATTTTGAGAATGCCTTAAGCATTCCTTGCCTCAGATTAGGCCTTCTGGCCATAATGGCTATTATTGCCATCATATCATTCCATAAATTCCTTTCTTTACTATATTTAACATATTTAACATATACCAACTCACACATATTATCATTAATCAATAATAATATTTTCACTATTAATACATTATTGTGGCCATAACATAAACACATACATACTTATCTTGTATAACCTACATGGCATATTATATGCATTAAACTTGAACACTGTATTAGACAATCTCATCATTATCACTTTCATAACATCATATTTTTTATACATTAATACAATTACATACCCACTTATCATAGATCACATATCATTATTCATCTCTTACAAGTATCCTATGCATAACTTATTTTAATGATAACATTAAATACTTTTCATCATTTAAGCCATTCTTACCTTATTAACATATCATCAAGTTAAAATCATTTGTTGAATGCCTTAACACTTACTATTTCTCATTTTAAGCTTTCAGCCTTAACTAGATCATTATAACTAACCAATAGTTTATATCCATTATTTTCTTATTCATCATGCATGATTTATGATTACGAACATTATACTTTATTATGGCCATTTCATTAGCTAATAAAGTCAAACATGTTTTTAATGTCACATAACCCATCATGTAACACCTTAATACCTAACCGAGAGTTGGTGCAGATATAGGATGTCACATATGACATCTCCTACTTGATTTGATTTTTAAATTCAAATGAAAGACATAGCATGACCTTAATTATTGTATTCCTTATATATTTATTATCTCTATTAATAGCTATTTAAAACTACTACTATTATCTATAAACACATGTCTGTAATAATGTAATCTTGAACCCACTACTTTTACATATATATGAGTCCCAATCTATCATCGATGCTTACCTGCTTTCATGTAATGCTAAATATAACTCATTAACTTGTGATACTTTGCTTGATGCTATAACCTAATCTCCTATCTACTACTTAAACACCAGCAAAAGCGAGTACGCTAAACAAAGATGCTCAGTGGTATATTCAATGAAACATATACATAACATGTAAACACACAAGCACACATCACAAATATAATAATATTTACAATTTCTAACACTAATATGTCATAATAGAATGATGCATATAAGAAAACATATTCAATGTTCATTTAACATTCAACAATGTAAACCACACATGATAAGTGTTCAACCTTTATTATAATTAACAATATAAATCCTTTTACTTTGTTCTCTTATTGATAAGTATTTTAGATTCAATCTTTTAACTTAATTAACTACATTCATTGTTGAAACTTATTAACATCTTAATTAAGCCTTATAAGTATCATCTTATCCTTTAATTAATTAATTAAGGACAACACAATTCATTTTATTATACTTATGATGACATCTTAATTCTGTA
Organism: Hura crepitans; assembly: GCA_948208565.1. Classification (NCBI taxonomy): domain Eukaryota; kingdom Viridiplantae; phylum Streptophyta; class Magnoliopsida; order Malpighiales; family Euphorbiaceae; genus Hura; species Hura crepitans. The sequence goes on from CANXYI011716467.1 coordinate 7,229, forward strand.
AAGTCCACTTATTATTTATTTATCTTTATAGTTTTATTCTCATTCTTAAAATGCTTTTTATACCTAAATAGTCAGCTTATATTACTACATTGATTTCCTTCATTAAGTATTTTATTCTTGACATAATAGATTTTCACCTAAATGGAGTTAAATAACTTTTATTCTATAGATGATTTTGATAATCAGAATGTCCTTTATTTGTCCATTAAAACATCCCTTTCTAATATTCATATTTTTATTAACTTATTGATTTAGGTAGTCCATATTCAATAGATAGAAACTCACTAACTGGACTAAGGGGATAAAAGGTGTGTAGTGGCTCACATTTTAGACCTGATGGATACTGAACTAGTATAATGTGTAGTTTTGATACCCCATACCCGATCTAGTTGCTAGGCCTAAAATAAGGAATGTGAACACAAACATGTTACCGAACTTGCTTAACCCTTTTACTATTACTCAAAAAGTCCAAATAATTTAAAATCTCTTAATTTCATGTTTGATTTAAATCTTAGTTCTCCAAGTTCGATTTTTAAAATCATTAAAAATTTGTTTTAACTTGTTACATCCATTTCGAGAATCCTTATGTCAAAAATCCAGTAGCATAACGGCTATACTAGGACATTATCCCAAAATGAATAGTAACCTGCATATGAAAACAACACTTCTATAAATCATTCATAACATTCTCAACACCTTTTTGGTCTTTCTGACCATCCAACAATAACTCAACACTCAACATCACAGTAACAGAAAAATATTTGCACTTAAATATAAAATATAGTTTTAATCCTATTTAAACCATTACAAAATAATAATATCTTAGATTAGGCCTAATCCCTCTCAAGTTACATACAAGTGCCATTAAACTATTTACATCATAATAACATTATGTAAAAATCAATAAAATACCTAAAGAATAGCTTGCTTTTGATTTGTAACAATTATGAGTCTTTGACTTTAATATGGTTCTTAAACCCTCTTATTGCAAATGGAACGATGCACTAAGCAATTTTGCTTAGTGGTGTAACTAAGGAAATTTAAGGTGCTTATGCATTTACAAGCATATGTATGAAAAGGAAAATTTTATAAGGAAATTTAAGGTGCTTATGCATTCACAAGCATATGTAAGAAATGGTAAATTTTATATATATACTCATATGCATACATGCTCAAAAAATAAAGTAAACAATCAAGTACATAAATATATCACAATCTCATACATAAGCATTTGTCATTTATAACCTTCACTTACATAATTTATAAACAAGTGTCACAATAATTAATAAATTCATCATTCATGTATTTTAATGCCCATACTTATGGAAACATTTAACTATGTTGGATAATAGGGACATCAAGCCACTAAGGCCATTAGAATCACAAAAGCCTATTAACCGGACCCTAAGGTTATTAAGAGATACTGAAGTGTCCTAGCAGCTGCTAAACCCTAACCTATCCAATCTAGGTTGTTAACTAGTATGGGCTAATCACCATAATTTAATTTTCCTTTTTAAATTACTTTAAGTAGCTTAATTCATTTTTAACAAGTTGGTTAGGCCAACAAATGACCAATCAGGAAATAATATTCTTTATGTTCATTATAACTATGCCTAGGCATAAAACAATGCACATAATAAATCATCAAATTAGGACATCCCATTATTCATGCCCTTATACATCTTATCATAATACTATATAGCCAATTCAGGCATATGTTACATAAAAAAGCAATACATTATGCCATTATCATAATTTCGACCGTAATGCCTCTCATAAGGCATTTCCACAATCCAATAAGCATGACTATAAGATTATAAAATTTGCAACATAAAATAAGTATATGACACTGAATTACGTCATAATACCACTTAAAATCACATAAAGTCAAAAGCAAGCATATTTACTCAAATTACATTGCATAATCACTACAATACACACAATGGCATTAATACCTTCACTTAAGCATACACTAAACCAACATATACACTAATTTTATAGGCCATTCAGCCATATTACACATGCACACACAATATAATCAATTTCTTAAGTTCAAAGCACTAGCACACTATATAATTTTCCCATGTGAGAATTTAGGTGCATCATGCCAATACATGACCATCATCATCATATAACATGTATTCTAAGACCCTAAACTATTCAGCCATCCACTAACCAACCACACACATATTCATTCATGCTTTAATTCCATGACAAAATGCTGGGATTTTAACAACCACCATCACTCAAGCTAATATTACAATCAAGCATGCATTTTTCATCACACACATACATGCTCGCTTAGGGTATTTTCGGCCCACACTACACACACACACACATAAATGCATTCAATCATTATTGAAGCATTTATTTCTACTTAATAATTACAACTAACATTAATAATCCATATAAATACAACATTTATGCTTAACATTAACACTTTTATATTCAACATACACACACATTAATGTACAAACACATACACACACATTAAATTTTTGTAATTACACTTACAATGAGTCCAAAAGATGATTTTAAGCCCACTCATGCCTTTTTTTTCCTTTATCCTTATGGTATTATAAATTCATTTTCATAAAAATCGTATAAAATCATATAGGTTTCAAAAATTAAAATGGACTACATAAATGGACTCTTAGGCGCCTAAGGAACACAAGAAAAATATTGGAACTTGAAAAACCTTACTCGAATGAAAAATGGTCACTATTCATTGAGATATAAAATCAAGCAATCCCTTTGATTTTTTTGTGATTTTTCATTTCTAATAACTTCTAGGGGTCATGGAGGCTTAGAGGTATGGATCTAATTTGGGAGATTGAGGTAATTTTGAGTGGAGGAAGAAGAAAAATCTTGGCTTTCTATGAAGGTGTGTCGGGTACAAAGGATAGAGGGAGAAGGGTGAAGAAGATGAAACTATTTAATATTTGACCAAGTTAAAAGAGTTTGACCCCTTTTAAACTTGGGAAAAATTTCATCTTTAGTCCCTCTCTTCTTTTCTCTCTTATTTTTCACTCCATTTCACCTTAATTATATTCCCTTATAATTATTTCCCCATAACCATCTAAAAATTGAAGCTCAAAAAATGAGAAAAACTGAATAAAATGCCATAATATTACTTCTTCTGATTTTAGTAAAAATAATTCCCAATCTTTAAAAATTCTAATTCTAGTGCCAATAGACTATTTGGAAAATTTGAGTATCAAGTTGTATCAATCCCAAAATTTTTTGAGCAACTTTTGAATATTTTTATGATTTAGTTAAAACTAGGTCACTATTCACGTGATACTGCTGTAAAACTTAAATGTTGTTTTTAACCACCTAAATGACTTTATTTTGACTTCAAATTTCATCCAAAATTATGTTATGATTAATACTTCTATTCAATAAGATTAATGCTCCTAGCCTTAAGAAAATACTATTCATATCTTGTGAAGTACTATTCATAACATCAGGATTTTTCGGGCATTACAGTAGCAATCTTGTTGAACCTCCCTGTGGTCACACCTGTATGAATATATGTGTAGCGATTCTATTAGACCTACTAATGGCTGCACCCACATAAAAATAATAATATGAAAATCAAAATGAAGTGGTTCTCATAGACCTCAACATCATCATAACAGGTTATAAGGTACAGAGGCCCTTATGGACCAAGGTACCAAAACAAGATGTATGTGTAATGGCTCTCATGAACTAACACAAAAAGGTTACACTGAAGTGTCCTAGTAGCTATTATATTCCCTAGGTGACCAATTAACCTATCCGATGTACTATTTAACTCATATGGACCTTACTCACGATTTTATTATAGATTACTTCAATTATATAAGTTATGCATGTTGTACAAATTTTATAATTCCACTTTGATTTAAATTATCATTTTAGCCATACTTACCAATCATATGTATTCATGGGATATTGTCATCATTTACGAGCACACTTAGGATACTATCACTTTCATCACATATGTATGATCTCACTGGATCGTAAATCATATACTTCATATAATAACGTCACATCACCATGTATGTAACATAATGAGCAACTTATGTCTTGGTATTTTTCTTACATTGTACACCACATGATACTATTTTATGATCATAACATAATTCATTTTCTTTTTCAATTTCATCGTACTATATTATCATCCACCCTTATTGCATTAATAGGCCTTTAAATTTATTTTTCACATAATTAAAATTCAAACTCAAGCTTGCCATAATAGTTTTCCTTTACCATCATTCTTTAATGATCTCTAACATTATCTTATTAATTTTATTAATTGTTATTAATAATTTTCCTAAAATAATTCTTGAACATTATTCTAACTTAATATTATAGTTATCCATTATCATTATTTCCCATTAATTGTCTTATATGAATTTATTCACTTATATTTATACCTATTAATCAATTTCACTTTTACTTAAAAAAATAGATTATATTTTACAATAAAAACCATTTTTTTACCAATTAAAAAAATACAATATTATATCTATCAAATTATGTACTCAAACTACACACACACACATATATAAAAATATAATTTTAAATATTGATTTATTTAATTCAATACCTTAAACATATATTTAT
>CANXYI011716531.1:0-10965 GCA_948208565.1 Hura crepitans
GTATTAGGAGGTCCACCTGGGTTGATCCCAGCTACCCATTTGATGTCTGTAGATATTAGAAGGTCCCACGGGGCTGATCCCTGCTATCCCACTTATAGATATTGGGAGGTCTACAGGTAGATCCTTGCTATCTGCTAGTTCAATATTGGAAGGTCTATGGATTGATCCCTACTATCGGGCGAGGTAGGTGTAGCTACCGAGGCCCAAAATGTGGACCACTGCATAAGATAAATCCCATTGTCCAATGTCTTAAAGTGTCATCTGTCTATTATGGGCCTAAACTGTATTAAACTTAATTATAAATTTAATATATGGAACTTGACTTGATAACATAAATGGGAATGACTAAATAAGGTAAATGGCATCTAGTCTGATATCTTGCATAACCACTTTGAGTAATCTTTATGCATGTGTATACATAATGCATATATGTGTTTGTATATGTGACATGCTTTATTGTATCTATTCCACCACTGAGTTTATACTCAACATGTTGGTGTTCTGATGTGCAAGCTATAGATGAGATAGCTATCCAACTTTAGCAGGAGCCAGTGTAGCTGACCCAGAGTCTGTTTGGTATTCTTTTTGACACTCTTTTTAGTTTTAGTAGTCAGTCACTCATGTATAGTAGGTGTGAAGTCATTAGTATATGTATAGTATAAAACTGAGAGAGTTAGACTAAATGGCTATATAAACCTGGCTTTTAATGTATGTTTATATGTATACTTGTCTGTTGGATGTAATGATAAGGATGTTTAGGGGGCCAAAAGGGTCCAGAAGTTGAGTTGTGGTTTGGGAATGTATTAAAAGTGTTTTTCTTGTAGGAAATTTTTGGCTTTTCACCCGAGTAGCCATTATGCTGCCTAATTTTCTGTAAATGGATAATAGACATAATTTGGATTTTTAATAGACTAAAATAGGTAGTAATAAAAAGGTTATATAATAATAAACACTAAATGTTCAAAATAGGTCAAGGTTGGTCAAAACAACATAAGAGTTAAACAAATGATCCCTGGGGAAATCCAAGGATGGATGACCTCTGGAAAGTGGCACCTTTTGTCTATTTCCTTCAGAAATAGGCAAAGGGTGTTACATGTGCTACTAGGATTTGTTTCCTTTATCCTATCATCATAATAAAAAAAATTCTTGCAAACTCTAACTTGTAATCACTCATGAACCTACCAAGAACAATTTACTTAGCCTTTCTACATAAAGATTTACCTATATACAAATTATAATTCTCCCTAATAAGATCTTAAAGCTCCCACTACTTTATGCTAGGTTGTGATATAATCCTATACTTGAACTTCTTTACAATGAATGCAATATTACAAGATTTGTTCATATTGCTTTTGTAACACCTATGGATAGGAAAATATGTCATAATAATGAAATCTTATGTCCTACTCTCAATACTCACATAAAGCTCACAAGGACAACCATCTTTGCATTTCACTCTCACTGTATGCCTCTTATTAGGATTTAGAACCACATCTATCCCTCTTTTAATAGCATATTCCTATAACTTCACTAAATTGAAAAACTTTCTCCTATATTTTTCCTCTTCGAAAGAAAGTAACTTATGCACTTAGATAATAATAAACCCTTCTATTATCCCTCCTAGGTGGTAACTCTCCTATTTCATCCCCTATCTCATCATCTTTATCTCTATCACTCATTTCACTCCCTAGATCATCACTATCAAAAAATGGCTTATCACCTCCTAACTAGCTTGCATGTTTGCTACCCTTTCCCTCTCAACGTCCTTAAATCCTAAGTCAATACTAGCCTCACCTAAAGGAATGACATATGGATTAAGTGTTTTCCTATTCTTTTTATTTAATTTCTCATGCCTTAATTCCTTTCTTACATTGAGAATCTCCTCATCTATGTCACTGTAATCATTTAAGTCCTCATCAATAGCATATAGAGATGCTTCTAACCACTACTATACTCAAATTCCTCTTTTTCTAATTCCTCTTCTATTGCTTCTTTGCCCTTATATATTGCAAATAGTTTCCAATTTCCTTTCCTCTTTTCCCTAACACTTTGTCTCTCTTCTATTGGTTTTTTGCCCTTACCTATCCTTTTTTCCCAACACTCGATCTCTCTTCTATTAGTTTTTTACCCTTATCTGTTATAGATTATTTTCCACTCCATTCTTCCCTTTTTTTTCCTAACACTTAGTTTCTCTTTTATTCATTCTTTGTCCTCATCCATTGCAAACTATTTCTCATTTCCTTTCCCATTTTTCCTAACATTTGGTCTTTCTTTTACATGTTGCTTCCCTTTATCTCGTACAGGTAATGCATTACCTTCTTATTCAACCTCAATAGAAGCATGCCTATTATTTCTTATTTGAGATACACCATCTATACCCTTTCACCCCTTCTTTCTTTATCAACAAACCTTTGTGTAGCAAATTTTATTTTCTTTTTAGATCTAGATATGCCTCCAGCATATCCCTATCCAACGCTCTTAACTTTTCTTTTTATACCACTATTGTTTTGATCATTAGTTTCTTTAATTCCATCTATATTATTTCCTATATCTACCATCTCCTTTGATGTTATAGGGACCACATTCTTTACACCACTCTCTCTATTATATAAGGCATCACTAAAATTCGGTACATTAATTACATGTCACACATACACATTAACACAGTCTCTTAAATTCATTTTTTTTACAAGTCCATTATGTCTTTATTAGATTGCAAAGTATAAAACTACCCATTATTATTCACACAGCCTAGAAAACCATTAACCCTCTCATAACTATATTACCTAGTAATCTTTTGAAACATAAAATAGTTAGAAAATTAATATCCTCTTGAAATATATCCCATATTTCCCACTTACATACCTTATTCAAGATTATTCACCCACTATCCACCATGGTAGAATTGAAAAGAGATAATAATTCATCCATTTGACATCTAAACAAAGGAATCTAAAAATAAAAATAAATGAAATTCAAATATTAGTGACCAATGTTTTTAACAAAAAAAATAGACGACCAAACAACTAGGTACACAAGTAAAAAAAATAAAAGCCTTAATTTTTCTACAACATCCAAAAAATAACCATTAATTACTTGAATTTAAACAAAACAAATAACTTTAAAAAAATACTTACATTTTGATATCAGTCACCAGATTTTTTGTTTACGAATCGACTTTTCCTTTAGTTAAAAACCCTAACTTTCTTTTATATTAATGAGAGATAACATAAGATGATTTTAAAAGACCATTTATAAATGGTGTGTGAAGAAAAAAATTAAATGATATATGGCTTTTTTTCCATTGAGAGTAATTGAGAAAATGGGTAGTTAAGTAGCAATTCTAAATGTGTGTGTGTGTGTGTGTGTGTGGCTTAGATATCTTTGAATTAATTTGATAATATTGTAGCTCTAGGGTTCTGTCAAAAAATTGGGAATTTTAAGTGAAATTGATACCGAATTGATGTGTTTTGATACAATTTACTTATGGTATGTTATGCATAATTTTGCATCTCATATGTAAGAATAATTTAAATGAAATTTTGTACTAATTTGAATAAAAAATAATGTTTTTTATTACTAAAAATGGTGAAAATCACGACTTAGAATTGTCAAGTTTAAAGGTCTCATGGTTGTGACCCTCTCGAGCCTAAAAAGCCAAATATTATTAAATCGAGGCCTCATAATTATGACCCCTAAAGGTCACAATCATAACCCCCTAAAATTAGCAAATAATTTTTCATTATTTTGTTTGAAATGTGATGGTTTTGGAATAGAATCTTGACATGATTTTAACCTATAATTTTCTCATCATTATAAAGTATAATTTACATGATATTTAACATAATTATTTTATTAATTTTGCAAGAGTTTAGTATGAGTTTTTGACCAAGCTGATGATTGTCATCATAAAATTAAGTAAAATTTTATGAAATGGTTATGAAATTATAGAAAACGAATTTTATTTCAATTAATTTGACTTTAATAATTAGAGCATGTATTTCTACCTTAATATGCATTAAGATGGGCATGAATTAACTTACATGAAGCTTAAAGCAACAACACATTAACTCGAGATTAAACATGATCTCTTTTTTCCAACAAGTTATGAAGAATTTTTTAAAGCAAATAAAGTGAATTTAAAGGGATACTTTTATACAATTGTAACTAATGTAATTTCTTTTTGTTTAAGGCATAATTAGCATGAAAATTAGATAACAAGCTTGATTTATGACAATATTTAAAAATTGAGATATCTAATATACCAATAGGGTGCATAAGATGTAAATTGATGAGACTTTCACATGATTAAATGATAGAAACTCTTGTAGTGCAATTTATGATTAAATTTTCATTTGTAACATTAGAATAGTCATGGTATATGATATGAGATAGTGGGAGTATAATTTTATAGACATGATGTGAATGGCTCCTACATGTAAGATGCAGTGAAATCAACTAATATGTCTATAAGCTAAACAAAGATCGTGACAATAGGGATTATCATGAGTTGCCACTCAATGCAGACTAAGAAGCAATAAGCTTAGTGTAAGTGTTTTAACCTAGGATAGGGACCTAGCCATTGATCATTAAAGAACTAGATTTGTGGTCAACACTAAATAATCATTACATCTAATAATCAGTGTGTTGTCTCCATATTAACTAGTGTTACCATGCTCTCTAACGCAAAATGCAATTTTCAATGATCTAAATTCACACCAAGCACACAAATGATATAATTGCAATAAAGTAAATTGTATTCATAATAAAACATGATATTAAACTTTAATTGATGTAAATACTTCAATATGCAATATAATTTTCATATAATCATACCATTATTGATAATGAGTCAAAAAAATATGTTTATGATTCAAAAATATGATTTAAACAACTTCTACTATGCAAAATTATGCAAATAAAGATTAAAGGTAAGTTTTATGAATAAATAAAATATAAAGTTGTATTTTATAAGAAAACATGATTTTGATGCTACTAAACCTATATGAGTAACGAAAATGTGATTATAACTTAGAAACATAATGTTAACAACTCGTATTATGAGAAATCATGTGAAAAAGAATCAAAGTTATATTCATCATGAATTATCAAAAGATGCAATTGTATTTTGTTAAAGAATATGATTTTAATGCAACGAACCATGTGGCACTTATGAAAACATGATTTTCATGATGAACAATGTGTATTCTAGCCCTTAACACTTACCAAAAATGATGCTTCAAGTAATTGAACTATTTGTGATGATAGAATACTAAAATTTTGGAAAAACTACTCTAAGAACTCCTCTCTAACACTCTTACAATAGCTCTAAACTCTCAATAATATTTTGAATTAATGATTTTCATAATATTATCTCCCAAACAAATTAATGGAAGCTCTCAAGAAACTCTTTTTCTAGATTTTGAAAGTATCATGTGAATTATATGTATTACCTCTATCCTCGATGGTGGATAGGTGAAGGCTATTTATAGGCTTAAATTATAGGTTTTTAGATCTTTTCCAACTCTAAATTAGATGTATAGACTGATCATAACTTGTATGTTACATTCTTAGTCGAATTCTAGGTTTCTAGAGACTCAAAAGTAGAGTTCAAATTGAAATTGAAATTTATAATCGTTCTATATAAAAATGTCATATGGTTATTCTTACTACCTTGGAAATAGTCATGCTATTGTATGCATAATTACATGATGGAACTCACAGTTGTGTAATGGTACAATAGTCACACAGCTATTCATAAGAGCCACACGATGGTATGAAAGGTCAGGCGATGGTTTGCTTTGTGAAATATAGATTTTTTGTGTTTTTATGGCTTACAAATGGGGTCTACTTACTCTCATTCTTCATTTTATCACCTTTAGGGATTATTCCTAAGTCTTTTGTGTTGGTTTTTGAGAGACATACATAGTAGAAATTTAAAATTTTCCATGAAAACCAATCAATAATAACTTATCTGAAAAGACCAAAATTCATTATTTACAGTTTAAACAGGTAATGAACAGATGTTTATCATAAATAACTTCAATGATTCCTTTCAAAAGCTCTTCTCATTGAGTTGTAGTAAACCACAATAATCCTCTTTTGGAAACACCTCCATGGTATCCATATGAGAAGCTTAAGGAGAGAGGCTATAAAGACTACTAAGTGCTATTAAGCAATTTGAACAGATGAAAAGAGAAGAGAGGAAAATGATAGGAGAGTGTGCCATTTTGTACATGAATTACTATAGGTTATGGTCATTAATGTTTAAAAGATTATTTATACTCTAATAAATTCCATCTAGGTTAAATTTAAACCCTTAAAATCTAACCTAGATCAGCTCATAAGATAGCCACATGTATAGGCTCTCAAGGTCCTACACGTATAGGCCTATATGCATATTGCACAAAACCTAGTGGGTCTGCACTTATATGGCTCAGTAAGCCTCATAATCATCCACATATGATCTTAAATAAGGCCTTTTTAACTCTTAAAAGGTCCATAAAATTATACTTAAAAAAAGGCACAACGAAATGGGCTTAATAGGGCCTAGTTTTGGAAACTCTAATCTTGGTTTCCTAAATTATAACTTGGCTCTAAGCCCAATCCTTTCATTTCTCTTCTTTATTCATCTTTCAATGATATCTCATATCATTAAATCATTCAAACACTTTGAACCTCCCTTCACCTCCCTAAATGTGTGACCTTATGGATTTTCAAAACACATTGGCAGTACATAGTGGACAAGAGTCCCAATCTTACTAGGATTCTTGTGGTCCAATCCAATTGGTCCAATGATTGAACCCCAATCAGTTATCCACTTATGTACAAGTCTAGAGCAATATCTAGCCACACATTAAGACTATCTAATTGTCAAAAATGTTAAGTGGTTTGACTTAACCCTTTTATATATAGCTACCATGCAATTCATCTTTTCACCATACTTTATCTCATTTAGGTTTGAGTGTGGACATATATCAAATCAATGCTTGATTAATTATGTTCAATCGAGCCCTAAATATGTTAGTACTTCCTTTATTCCAAAAATTCCCTTATGAATATAATTCACATTTGCATTTCACTTTGGGCAAAGATTCCTAGAATAGAGGTATATTAGAATAATGAGATAAACTCCCTATTATAATTTGAGGTGGTGAATCCTTTATTGATCATTCAACTACCTTCAAATACCTTTATAGACTTTTTATGTACCAAGGATGAGGCAGTTGTGTTAAGAGTCACCACCTCTCATACAAGCAAGCATTATACTTAATAAAACATACATATCACCTTTGCACATAAGAAAAAGTAAATTATAGTAATTGAAATTATACAATAAAGCATGAATATTATACATCCAAAAATTGGGTCATTCATTAATTGTTATTTAACTAATAATTACCCATAATTCCATTAGAATTGGTGGTAATTGCCCAACTCCTATCTCTAGGAGATTGGCCTTTATTAAAATACATTTTAAATGTAACTTTTGTTAAAGAAAATGAAAACCATTTTATTAAAAAGCACCAATTAATTATCTATAAATCTTTGATGTAAAGTTCACATGTAAAACAAGTTGATTAAACCACCTATTATAACCCAAAATAAAGGAAGTAATAAAAGGTGAAAAACAAAAATGAACAAAATAAGCAATTAATCTCACTTATGCATTGTCAAGTTTATTCGAGCTATATAAGCCTCGTAATTTGGTCTAAATGGACTTCGTATGTGTCCTGAATAGGTCCATATGGACCTCATCTCCAGTATAGATGACTAAACTTACACAACTCAAATAAATTGATTAGTAATACAAATAAAGGTTCGATAAGATCTAATAACAAAAAATGAGATAATGACAATATACATTAAGGGTATAATGTGAATATGAACAATTATTGTTAATAAGATGATTAATAAAATGATTAATAATGAAAAGGGACATATAAATAATTTTAACACAGATAAGTCTATATGAACTGTATATGAAACACATACGCACAACTTTACAGACTACACTCCTCATGAAAGGGAGTCCATATAGACTTAATGTTAATTTCAGAATTAATTTACATGCATTATGACGAATAAAATGATTAAAACATACTAAAAGAACATATTTGATGTAAATACACTTCGTTAACATGTTGTAGTGATTAATATGGATAAAACACACATTATTAAACATTAAATAAGTGTTAAAATATAATATAAAAGATAAACATGAAACTATTGTTGAACATTGGTCCGTACAGACCTCATCTTATACACATATCCAAATAATTGGTCCGTATGGAGCTTAACCCTTATTAAGGTAAGTTTGCACTTAGTCCTTAGTTTTAGAAAGTAAGAGTGATTATAATTTCTCTATGACTGATTAAAACACAAATAAAATTATTTAAAATGTTAACATACTCCTATAATTGACATAAGGATTACAATGAATCGCCTCACATGTCAATTAATCATGGGAGATCCTCAGTTAATGAAAAATAAAATAATGAAAAATAATGAGAAAAGTGGCCTCAAATGTTATCTTGATTAATGCTTCAAGCAACAAGACAAAAGGTAGGATTTTAGAAGAATAATAATTTTTACTAAGGGCTTAAGGACTTGTAAAGTGAATCTTACGATGGAGTTTTCTCCATTAACTCTTGATAATTGGTAAAGATGAAATAGGTTAATGAAAGTGGTATTTATAGGGTTTTAGGGAGGTTCTCCTATTCAAATGAAGGGGAGTTTTAGTTAGATTAGAAATCAGAGACCAAATAAAAAGATTGAAGTTTTGGATGGTTTTTTGGAACAAAGTTCGTACAAACTTGCATTTAAGGACAAAGGTCCGAGTAAACCTCAATTTTGGTTATCCTGGTAGACCATAGGTCATGGTCTCTATTTCTCTAGGTTGTCCATATGTTAATCCATGTGGACCTTGAGTAAGCAAGTCTGTGTAAACCTGCTACCTATTGGTCTATACGGACTAGTGTTTTAGATTACTTACCTTATTGCCTGAGCTTATCTTTAGTTTTCATCATAGGGCCAAAAAGTAATGAGTTCATACCATAGGGGCTATACCCCTATACCCTATCGAAATCAATGTCAAGCTTTGGGCTTTGAAATCACGGGAAAGTTTAAGACCTAAAATCCAGGTGTCTACAATCTCAAACTATACGTATACATCATGATGATGTAAAAGCACTAAAGTCAAAGTATAGTCCTTAATACTTAAGATAAGCTCAATGATCTCAAGTCAAAAGATAGATGCATAACTGATATGATGAGATTGTTTCACTGACAAAGATTAATTATCCATATGAACATTCTCATGTTAGGCCTCTAATGAACTAGTTTCTCAAATAAGCATCCACATGTTATCTCCAAGCATCACCATGCTTACAACTTGTGAGAACTACTATTTGACCCAATCAAGGATCATAACATGTGATAGTCTATCCACATTAATAATGTCTTATCTTGTAATAATACGACTAGGGATAGTTTTGGTATTTCACATTTACATGTAATAATAATCTCATATTATGAACACTTTATAATTTCTTCTACACTATAAATAAATACTATGGACCTTATTACATAGTTTAAGATCATATAAAATAGATGAATTAACATAAGCACTATTTTAATAAAGAATGCCTTTCTTATAAACAAATGTTTATTATGTATACAAAATATTCCTATTACATATAAGCTCTAGGGCATGCAACTAACAATCTCACACTTGCACTAGAACTAATCCCTAATGTATCTAATATCCATATTATTCATATAAAGATCAAATCTATTTTGTGACAGAGCCTTAGTGAGAGGACTAACAATGTCCTGATTAGTAGAGACTCTCTCAATCTTCATATCTTGCCTAGCAACTATTTATCTGATGAGGTGGTAGCACCTGAGTACATAGTTAGATCATTGATGAAACCATAGTTCCTTAGCCTGTACAATGGCCCCTTTGTTTTCACAAAACAAAGGTATTAAGTCAACAATAGATGGTACCATTCCTAGTTTAGTAATAAACTTTTTAGTTTAAACTACTTCTTTAGCTGTATCAAAAGTTGTAATGTACTATGCTTCGGTTGTTAAGACTACAGTTGTATCCTATTTGGAACTCTTCTAACTAACTGTACCTCTATGAACAAGTACAAAAAACCTAACTAAGATTTGCAATCATCTTTGTTAGAATAGAAACTGGCATTTGTATACTCGCTCACTTACGAATCCCCTTCTCCATATACCAAGAATACATCCTTAGTCCTTCTTAAATACTTAAGGATATTCTTAATAGCCACCCAATGTTACTCTTTCTAGTTGGATTGGAATCTATTCATGACACTCAGAGTAAATGTTACATTAGATTTAATACATAAAATAGCATATGTGATAGATCCTATAGCTGAAGGATATGGGATCTAACTTATATGTTCTCTCTCCTCTTGTGTCTTAGGACACATAAACTTAGAAAGGATCTTCCCATGAGTCACATGATAAATCTTTTCTTTAAGAGAACCATGTTAAACCTCTTTAGCATTTTGTCTATGTATGTAGACTATAAAAGACCTATCAACCTCTTAAATCTATCTCTATAGATCCTAATCCCCTGTATATAGGTTATTTCACTAAGGTTTTTCATGGAAAACCTTTTAGACAGCCAAATCTTGATTGATTAAAGTACAGAGACATCATTTTCTATAAGTAATATGTCATCAATGTATAATACTAGGAAAATGACTGCACTCCCACTAACCTTTTTGTAAACATGTGGTTTATTCAAATTTTGTGAGAAACTAAACTCTTTGATTGTCTAATCAAATTAGATGTTCCAACTCCTAAATACTTGCTTCAGTCCATAAATGGACTTTTGAAGCTTGCATACCTTCTCACTATTAGTGGATGTGAATCCTCTAAGTTGTGTCATGTACAACTCTCTGACAGGTTTCCATTAAGGAAAGTGGT
>CANXYI011716646.1:0-20328 GCA_948208565.1 Hura crepitans
GGAGATAAAATGAGGTTATGTAGGGACAACAGTTAGATGTGCTCGGACAGACCCAAAAATATCATACTTTGAACCTTAAAAACTCCAATTAACAAAATTGAGAAGGAATTTTAATTTTTTGAGGTCATTTGTTATTTTTTCTGAATATTTTATACTAACGAGTGAATATTGCTCAAAAGTCAGTAGTTGAATTTCAACATGAAATTTTATGTGGGACTAAATGACACTAATCAAGGATTTTGAAAACTAAAATGAGTACTTTTGGTGGTCTAAAGAAATTTTTATCAATTTCTAAAGTTAAAAAGGAAATCAGGAGAAAACGTACCATTAGATCACCATATGTCACAATCTAAGCTACCCACCTACCCCTATATAAGGGCGTACACATATAAGGGGTCACATGTGTGAGCCATCACCTTCCTCCCCTAAATTCCTCCAAATTCGATGCCATTTTCTCTCTTCTCATCATTCTTTTTTCTTCTCTTTCTCTCTCCTCCCACCACCAAAAAATCATAAAAAAATACATCAATTAGACCCTTCATGACTTCTAGAGTCTAATTCAAGTAAGAGAATTGAGAAATTTGCTTATAGAAGAGATATTCAACCTTGGTGAATATTGACATTTTTTAGTGTAAGTGATTTTATTCCATTTTTTATTTTTGTTTTAAGTGGTTTAAAGTGTTTTAAGAGATTTAATGCTTTAGATTCTCATTTAGAGTTATGTAGAATTTTTGAGGATTTTTCTATGTACAATTTTTGTATGTTTAGGGCAAGACAAGAACATCAAAGGAGAACCTTAAACTAGGCATAAAAGTGGTGGAGAAACGGGTGCTTTCACACCCTAAGTATGTGGAATAGATTTAATTCATGTGTGTCATAGGTTTTGGCATGAAAATATGCATGTTCATATGTATGGAAATGCAAGTTTTATGGTGTTATCTATGGCTTTAATGTAAATTAAAGACATGACTATGCTAATGGTGTTAAAATAACATGGTATGCATGATATTAGGCAGAGAAAGCTATATGTATGTGTGTGCATGGCATGTGCCTGAATGGTGTGTAAGGACAGCATAGCATGTGTGTGTATGGACATAACATGTTAGGCATGACATTAGCATAAAAATAATGTGTACAAATAGTGCTTGGAAGGTGAATGACACTATTAAGATATATGGCATGTTAAATTGGGAAATAATGACTTGAAAGAGCATGTAATGTGTACATTAAAGATGACTAGTAATATGGTGATTATTTGTGTGCCATTTGTGGCACAAGTATGAGACTTGATTCATGGAAGATTATAAGAAGGAATGATGCAAGAACAATGGATTTGAATTGGCATGTGTAGAACCAAACAAAGGGCAAATTGTTAAAAATGAGTAAATGAATAGTAACCTACCCGTAAAATAACCAAATGAATAGTGATTTTGCGACAAAATACCAAAATTTTGAATTTGTGTGCAATGGCATGAAAAACGGAATTGATGTTGTGATTGACAGAAAATATAGTGAAAAGTAATTATAGATGACATAATTAATTAAGGAATAATGGCTTGGCCCATCAGTTAGACACCCACTAGATTGGTTAATCGGTCAACTAGGGAATTAGCAGCTGCTAGGTAGTTTGGTCCTTCTGGTACCATTGTTGTCTATTGGATGTTGCAGGTGCATCCATCAAGGTTGCGAGATGAGCCTTACACACTCGGGTATTGGGAGGTCCACCTGGGTTGATCCTTACTACTTATTGACTACCTGTAGATATTTAGGAGGTCCCATGAGGCTGATCCCTGCTATCCACTTATGATGCTTTGGACATGTGACTTGAGGTATTAGGAGTTCCCACAGTGTTGATCCCTACTATCCCACTTGTAGATATTTAGAGGTCTACGGGTTAATCCCTGCTATTTACTAGTTTGATATTGGGAAGTTTATAGACTAATCCCTACTATCGGGTAAGGTAGATGCAGCTACTAAGGTCTAAACTGTAGGCCACTACATAAGATAGATCCCGTTATCCAGTGTCTTAAAGTGTCATCTGTCTATTATAGGCCTAAAATATATTAAGCTTAATTATGATGACAATATATGAAATTTGAGTTAATTAAATATGATAAGTGGCAATTAGTCTGATATCTTGCATGACCATGATGAAAAATATCTATGCATGTGTGGGTACATGACTTATATGTGTGTCTGCATGTATGACATACTTTATTGTATCTATTGCACCATTGAATGCATACTTAGCTTGTCGATGTTCTGATGTGTAAGCTATAGATAGGTAGCAGTCCAACTTCAGCAAGTGCTAATGTAGTTGACCCAGAGTTTTATTTTGGTATACTTTTGATACTCTTTTAGTTTAAGTAGTTAGTCACTCATGTATAGTAGATGTAAAGTCAGTAGTGCATGTCCAGTTAAAAATTAAGATAATTAAACTAAATGGCTATAAAATCTTGACTTCTGATGAATATATGTAAATGTTTTTTTTTGGTTGGCTTTGAGACCTTGTGTTTGCTATTTGTTGGATGTTGATGCTGTCTTGGAGGGGACCAGAAGGGTCCAGGAGTTGAGTTGTGGTTTGAAAGCATTATAGAAGTGCTTTTCTTGTAGGAAAATTTTTGGTTATTAACCCGAGTTGCTGTTATGCTGCCCCATTTTCTATAAATGGATAACAGATATGACCTAGACTTTTATTAGACTAAAATAGGTAGAAATAAAAAGTTACATAGTAGGAAACACCCGATAGTCATGATAGGTCAAAGATAGTCAAAGTGACATTAGTGTTGAATGAATGGTCCTGGGGGAAATCTAAGGATGGGTTACCTCTAGGATGTGGCACCTTTTATCTATTTCCTTCAGGAATGGGCAGGGGATGTTACAATTAGTTGTATCAGAATGGGTTTAGGCATTCTTAGGCATACTATACATGAGAGCATGAGTCTAAGGTTCTATTATTGGGTCAAATTTACACTGCATGAAACTGATAAGTTTTTTTATACAGTTATATATGATAAGTGAATGAACCCTATCAAAGCAAGGGAAAGAGGTGGCTAGTCATGCTTGTACCACTATCCATAGCTTAGATGTGAGTGTAGCCACAACAGAGCTTAGTGATGCTGCTCACTAGCCACCACCTCAGCCACAGCCTTAAGCTCAGGCCTCTCTAACTTTGCTGTAGTAGCTAGTAAAATTGATGAGACAAATTGCAACACCACCACCACCACTACTAGCTCTAACTCTAACACTACCTCCACCATCTCGCCCAGCACTACAGAAGACATACCTAGAGAGAGTGAAGAAGATAGGAGCAGTGGATTTTTAGATGAGAGCAAGGATGATGCTGTAAGGGCTGAGTATTGGTTAGAGCAGGCCATAAGCATTTTGGAATAGCTGAAATGTATAAAGGAGGAGTGTCTGAAGTGCTCCACCTCCTTTTTATAGGAATAAGACATCCACTTGTGGGATATAATAAAGAAAAAGAAGGCAGCAGCTGAGATTACATAGGAGTTCTTCCTAAAGTAATTTCAAAAAAGGTATATTCCTAAACCTATAAGGATAAGAAGAGGCAGGAGTTATTTGATTTAAGACAAGGGCAAAGGTCAATATTGGAGTATGAGAAGGACTTCGCTCATTTGAGTAGGTATATAGTGGAGTTCACCCTTATTGATGAGGAGAAGTGTAAGAGGTTCAAAAAGGACCTCAATGTTGAGCTGAGGATGTAGATTGCTACCATAAAGTTTAGGGACTTTTCTAAGCTGGTAGTTGTAGCCTATGACATGAAGGATATGGTATAGGAGAAGAGGGAGTTATTTCAGAGGAAGAGACCCTTCACTATAGGTCAGACCAATTTAGCCCTAAGAGGGGGCAAGAGATAGAGGGACTTCTAACCTAGTCAGTAGTCCTAGGGACAGTCAGGATAGTAGTCTCAGAGGCAGGCTCTATCCTAGAGATCTGGTCAAGCTTTTCCTCATAGGCCTCGACCACCTCTATTTCAGCAGGCCTCAAGTGCTCTAGTATGTATAGCCAAAAGTGCACCTCTAACATGTAGGAGTTGATTATATATAATGTTATACTTACATCATTTTTAGACATTTTTATATGATACCATCATTAGTTCTCATAAAGTAATTTAAGCCAAATCTATGTTATGTATAAAATGTCAATTTCTCTATTTACAAGGTTTTTTATCTAGTCTCATTATTATTTTATTCTGAGATTCAAATAATACCTTATTATGATTATCACCTAAATGCAATGACATAATCCTCCTAATTTACATATTCCATACCTATGTATACAAATTTGGGATTCTTTAAATTCAAATCCAAAAAATTCCTAACTTAATTAGCTAATTATTTATGCTTGTTTGCTTATCACAATTTACTTAGTAATTCATATTAATGTACCATTGGACATATAAAAACTATGTATTCCCTCACCTAGTAGTTTTTGGGCTAAGGTTTGATACAATGTTCAAGCTTTGTTTTCATTATTTTTTCATTCTTAAACATGCCAACATCATTCTAATAAAAAACATATATGCATCCATTTCAACCATTCAAGAGCAATCTAAATGTCATAATCTCACATAATACCTAATTCATTTTAATCCATAAATTTGAATACACATACCTTGTATATAAGCTTTTTTCTATGAAAAAATCATTATATTCTCTTTAATTTCCCTTTCATCACTCTTTTTTACCATTAAAGCTTTAAATACTCAAAGTTCCATAACTATTCCCTCACATAAAAGTCATAAAAAATATCATTATACAAAAAAAAAATCAACATATAATTCCATAAATCCATTTCTACACCTCAACCAACCTTATAAAATTCATTTGGTTTGAGCTCAACTTATCTACTTTGGAGTGACCAAAAACATCTATCTTTCATCTCTTTGTATATACTAAAATTCATCCATTTCTAACAAATTTAGAGGGGGGCTAAGGTCATAGGCTAAAAGAGTGACCTTTTTATGTATTATTTAGTGATTATTCGGAAAACTTAATGTGGCACCTCTACTAGATTCCCAAAGAAACCCAATAAGTGATGCATTTCTAACTAAGTCACCTATCTTGAAATTTCTCTAGACCCACATTTATTTAACACTTATGGATTATTTATTATATGGGTAGATATTACCTAAATTCTCTATCTATCACTTAGGCAAAACTATTCAGGGTATATTTAAGCTAAAAATCAATCTAATAGTTTATTGTAGATTTTACAGAAATTTAAGCAGCACAACGGTTACATGGGTGACATTCTAAAAATTTCCACCTGTGAAAAACACTTTTAATAACCTCAATTCCATCACCTATCAACCTCTGAACCCTTTTGGTCCTCTAATATCATCAATATATCATACATAAACAATTAAACATCATACCAAGCCTTAAGCCAAAAATCATAAAGATCAAATAGAAATTAAACCATTCAGTTCAACAAGCCTATTTATATACATTGCATATTTCACTTATAATTATAAACACTAGCAACTCCTAAGCTAGTTGATCCTATAACCTACAATGTTTACATAAGTGCCTACTAAAACCATGAAAATACAAAATCTTATACCCTTTAATGTATTTGCTGCTACACTGCATAAAACTTGAGGCTAGACTACTACTTGTTGTTACTTGTGCACTAAAACCCTAGTACACTAAGAATGAAACTCAGTGGTGAATTCAAAGTAACAAAAACATGTCAATACAAGCACACATAGGAATCAGACATGCCATGGAAGCATGAATGCAGAATATAATATCCATGTTACAAAATAATATTACTTTATTAACTAGTCTTATAATTTAATTATTTACATTTATGCCATTCTAGACTGTCATTAATTACTATGTTACTATTATGTCATTAGTTAAATTATTCATTTTATTAAATAGGCCTATCTAGGTAGACTACTCTTTCATATATTGGATCACAAGAGAAATCAAAATGTGCAGTGGTCCTGCATTTTAGACCTTAGGCTTTGCACCAGCGCTAGTGCAGTGGCCTATCTTGTGGACCCCAATCACTGCACCAGTCTAGTTTGATAAATAGACAAATAAAAATATCATCATATCCCATTATTCCCATCATAGTACAGCAACCCATCTTATAGACCTTGACTGCTACATTAGCTTAGTCTAATGAATAGACAAATACTATCAACAAAATAGTGTAGTGGCACATCTTATGGACCTCGACAACTACACTAGCCTGGTCGGGTAAATAGACTAATATCATTATCATATCATATTATAGTAGCCCATCTTATGGACCCCAACCACTGCACCGGCCTGGTCTAATAAATAGACAAATATCTAGTAGTTGCTAATCCTTAATTGACCGGTCAACCCATCTAGTGGGTGTCTAACTAATGGGCCAATTGTCTCTTATTTGTGTTTATTTTATTAATGATCAACATTTTAAATTATTTACAATTTATGACAGGCAGTTATTATTTATTTACCATAGTCAAATTTTAGCCAGCCAGTTATAGGTCTATTTTTATTACCGGATATTTATAGGTCAATTACCATTTTCCTTAGGCATTTTCTCATTCCATTTCAAGCCTTAATAACATGCCATTCTAGGCCATAAATACATTTATTCCATGTAATCCAATAAGGCAACAAAAATGGTCTCATATTGCCATTAAAATTAAGTATACAAAGTGTCCACATTTTATGGCATTATATGTTACATTATAAGTCACTTTTATTCATTCCTTACAAGTCAATTTCAGGCCATTTTTGACACCATTTCTTAACCCTTTTTTCTTACATTAACTTGCCATACCACAAGCCATATATCCATGCATGATTACACATATTGCACATTAATTTCATATCATGTATCACATGCTCATGATGTCATGCCATTCATGCACATCACATATCATGAGATACCATACTTACCATACCAACCATGGCATTCATACCTCACGACCATTGCTTGTTGATGGCCATACACATGCATTTCCATAGCTCATCACACATACACATCATATATCATCATTCAAGCATACACACATATGCACACATGACATATCAAGCATGCCATGCCATGACACACCACACACATGTCTCATCTATACATGTCATGCCATGACACACCAAACACATGCCTTGGCCTCACCATGTTCACCCACATTTAAGCATCGTCTCATTAAACTCACCATATACACATCTATTTCTATGCCAACCTTACTATTTCTTATTACATACACCATACATATATACAACACACATTACTTATATGCCATGATCCATAACTACACCTCTTGGCCATAGCAACTTCATTACCATACCTATATTTTCTCACCAATTCTATTACACACACACATCTATATCCATACCTCACATGCCATTTTCCATCAATTATACTATAGATATATGCCATACATATGATTTACATGCTAAGACACATCCACCTACCTTTTAGCTAGATTGAATTCATGACCATACATGACAATTTCCATAGTAAGGCACACTTCATACCTCTCAGCTGAATTAAGTTCATCAACATACATGTATATTTCTCCCTAAATAAACATCCTAATCATCATTATCATATACAATTAAGATCCAACTAGGCTTACATCAATATTTCATACACCATTCCTAATTAAACCATGACTTCTATACATAAATTCATGACAATTCACATTCACATACAATATGGCATGCCTTTATTTAATCAAATTCATAAATTTATGCACAATATAAGGCTTTTCCCTTAATTTAGAATAGCTAATTCCTTGGTTGAACATCATTCCCCCTATGGCCTATATACCTCATGCATTAGCTTAGAAAATTCATGAAAAATCTTATAAGCCTCAAATTAAAAGTCTAAAAACATAGGTAGTTTTAGAATGATGAAATCCCCCTATGAATAAAATAAAAAGTGAAGGAAACCACTTATACATGAACTTGAATTTTCAAGCCACCATTTATGTACACTTAAACTTTAGTGATTTTTTTTTCAAATTTCCTTGATTGGCTATGGTGGCTAAAAGCTTCAGGGAATGGTTTATAACTTACTTCATTGACTTTAGGTGATGAAATGGTGGAGAATTAGGAGGAGAAAGCATTGAAATGGTGGTTATAGGCTAATAATGGCATTGAAAACTAAGGGAGAGGAAGAGGAAGAAATGGTGGAGGTGAGGTGTCACTTGGTCAAGTGATGGAATGTCCACATGGCACATTATTTATAGTGAGGTTGGGGTAGCTTTGGTGGTGACACATGGCACTCGAGCGCCCCAAAAATTACTCAATTTTATCTGTGATTTTAGAAAATTTTTAAAATTCACTCGGGCCTTAAAAAATCATTGTGTCAATACTACAAATCCTTAATTTGGTTTATTTACAAGCTTGTAAAATTTCATGATGAAATTCCATTGGCAAGTCAGTTAACTAATTCCTTAAAAAATCAAGAAAATCGAGAAATTGCAAAATAATAACAAATAACTTCAAAAAATTAAAATTCCTTCACCAATGGTCTCAATGAAATTTTTAACCTTTAAGGTGTGATATTTTTATGTTTGTCCAAGCACGTCTTGGGTCATTCTCAGCCCAAGTCCATTTGAGACTATAGACCACTAGATTTTGCCCTAAAATAATTTATTAGTTCTGCTAAAATTTTAAATTAAGTCTTTTTTATCATTTTATGGCTAGTCAAAGTGTTATGACTTGTACACCCCTTCTCAGGCCTCATAAAGGTGACTCGGCACTCCAGGCACACTTTTCAACCCTTGGAGGTACTGTTTATAGAGCCTCGACTTATGGGTGTCACAATTAAAGTGTAAAAATGGTGAAGAAAGGGAAGAGCAAAATTCAACCATGAAGTGGGGAAGGAGACATGTATGGGCTAGAAACAAATGAATATTTAATTATTATTTACATATTTATATGGTGAATGGATGGTTGAGATTAAAAGATAGTATTTACACATGGATGGCTAGATTAAATCCATGTGTATTTGTCTTTTAATATCTTTTAATCATTTTCCATGTAATAATTAAGGGTTACACTTGGATGGCTAGAATTTATCATGCCACTATTTAATCCAATGCCTAAAAATACTCCTTACATAAATATTCCACCATTTTTCCTTGAATATATATTTAATTGAATTTATTTCCCTAATTTTTTTTAATAGCTCCCATGTTTAGAAAATTCCAACACTATGATTTTTGATTCCATAGAATTTTTTACCATCAAGATGTATCCCTTTCGAAATTTTCTAAACACTTTTTTTTTAATTTTTCCATTTAGCTCTAAATGGTTTACTATTCATATTACATAGTAAACTAGATTTTAAATTAAATTTTTTATCCTTTTATATGACCTCAATTGCTTCCCAAATTTCACTACAATACATCTTATAATTAAGAACAATTTTTTATTAGGTTAACTTTATTTGACCTAGTAACACTAATCACGACCTGGTTGCCACTATTCACTAGAGCCCACTCCCACACTTCCTTTTTCTCATCATTACCATTCCACCTATCACTTCCTCATTAATCCCATATATACCTATCACCTTTCTAATCATAAATAGTGAAATTTCCATTTTACCCTTAGTCTTTCAACAAATTTACTATTCTTCCTTTTAGTTGGTTTTCACTCTATTGTTTCACACCAACTAATTCTACTCGATCCGTATGTCTATTTCACTCCTCACATTTTCTTCTAATTTGCATTCTAACCTTATGAAAAATTAGATTGAACATCAAGCATGACTAGAATAATTAAAATTTAGACTCAACAAGCCCCAAGTCTAGAAACCCTAATTTATAGACTACGTTACTTATTTCTTCTTCGTAATTTATCTTCTAATGATATGTGATATCATTATAACATTCAATCTCATTAAATTTTACTCAAACTCCTTTTATGTGTGCTACCCTATGGGTTTCAAGAATAACTTGGCAGTACAAAGTGAAATAGAGTTCGAGTCTAACTAGGACTCTATAGATTCAATCGTATTGAATAAATATCAACTCACCAATTAATATATCATTTATGTACATGTAAAGAAAAGCATTTAGCCATACATCATGCCAACCTAAGTGCTAAAAAGTCAAGTGGTTTGACTTAACTATTCCATATTTGGTTACAGTGGAATAGACTCTTTTCACCATCTTTTACCTCATCCAATTTTAAGTATGGACTTGTGTTAACTCATATGTTAACTATGTGTAATTAAGCCCTACCATATTGTTATGATAATTTCACCGTTATTCCCAAAAAGCCCTTTGTGAATCCTATTCACACATGGCACTTTGCACTGACTAAAGATTTTTGAAAATTGGCTACTCATTAGAATTGTGAGATAAAATCCCTATTGTAATATAGGTGGTGAATGCTTTGTTGATTACTGCCCTATCTTCAAATATGTTATGGCATACCCAAACACCTCATTATGAATACTTCTTATTTGAAGAAAAAGCATTAAAGTCAAAGCATGTCATTCCATATTTAAGATAGTTAGTGATCTCTAGTTAAGTATACTTGTACCATTGACATGATGAGATACTTTCATAGACAGAGATTAGCTTTCCATGTGAAGAACTCATAGTAGGTCTTTGATGTACTCATTTCTATAGCAAGCATTTGCATGTTAACTCTAAGTATCTCTATGCTTACAGCTTGTGAGAATTGCTAGTTAATCTAATCAAGAAATATAACATGTGTTGACTATTTGTATTAACAATGTCCTATCTTGTTAATATTATAATCAAGTATATTTAGGTATATCACATTTGCATGCAATGAATCTCACATCATGAACACTTTATGATTTGCTCTTTACTGTGACTTTATTCCAGGGACTTTATAATAAGGTTTAAGACTTTATAAATAATTATAGGTGATATACATAAAAGTACCATGATATAAGGAGAAAAGGCTCATTGTATAAATTCACAAGGTTTAAATACATGAATATAACCCTATTACATGAGCTCTAAGGCATGCTTTTAACAATCTCTAACTGACACCAGAGCTAATCACCCATGTACTTAATGCCTATTACATTTACATGTTAACAAAACTTTCCTTATGATAGTGCCTTTCTGAGAGGATCAATTGTGTTTTGATCTACAGGGACCCTTTCAATTTTAACATTTTATGTACCGATGATCTCTCAGTTTAGATGGTATCACCAAAGAACCATTGATGACACCGTGGTTCATGAGCCTATGCAATAGCCCTATTTTTATCAAAATATAGAGGTATAAGATTAATAATGCTTAAAACTACTCCAATTGCTATAATGAACTTCTTATTCCAAGTGGCTTTCTTAGCTACATTGAAAGTTGCTATGTATTCATCTTCAGTGGTAGAATTTGTAGTCATATTTTATTTGGAACTCTTCCAAACAACTTTTCCTTCACACATAATGTATATATATCCGGATTGAGATTTGTAGTCATCTTTATCAAATTGGAAGCTGGCATCAGTATACCTACGAACCTTTAGATCTTATTCTCTATAAACTAAGAATTGATCCTTAGTCTTTCACAAGAACTTAAGGATATTCTTAACAACCAGCTAATGTTCCTCTCCATAACTAGATTAGAATCTGCTCGTAAAGCTTAGACAAATGTTATATCAAGTCTCATACATAACATTATGTAGATGATAAATCCTATAGCTGAAGCATATAGGATCCTACTTATGTGCTCTATCTCCTCTTATGTCTAAGGGGACATAGATTTAGAAAAGAACATAGGAATATAAATTTTCATAGAGAAATCCATGCTAAACCTCTTTAGCATCTTGTCTATGTACGTAAATTGTGAAACACCAAACAACCTTCTTGATTTATCTCTATAAAAATTGATCCCCAAGATGTAGGTCACTTTTCAAAGGTTATTTATAAAGAATTGTTTACTTAGATAAATGTAATACCTAAAAAATCTCGTTGTTATAAATAGTACTTCTCAAGACATAAATAGTGTTTCCTAAGGCCGGGTTATATTAATCTTACTAAATGGAAGTATTAATCATAACATAAATTTGGATGAAATTTGAAGCAAAACCAAAGACATTATATGGTTAAAAATGACACTTAAGTTTTATGGTAGTGTCATGTCAATAGTGACCTAGTTTTAGCTGAATTGTAAAATATTAAAATTTTGCTCAGAAAATTGTAGGACCAATACAACCTATTGCTCAAATATTTCAAATAGTCCATTGAAACTAGAATTATAATTTTAGATATTAGGAAGTATTTTTAATAAATCAAGTAAAGTTAAAAATTTACATTTTAATCAATTTTTTATAGTTTTTGAGCTTGGGTTTTTAGAGGATTAACGGGCATGGTTTAAATGAAATTTTGGGAGTAATATAAAGGAATGAAAATAGGCCTTTTTTTTAAGAAAAAGGAAGTAGAAAGGAAAATTTGATATTCTTTAAAATACCGCACACACACACATATATTGGTCAAATAGGTCTTTAAAAGAAGTCTACTTTGGAATAGTTAGCATCAACCCTCCCCTTCTTCACTATTCAAAGTCAATGGCTCTCTCTCATAGAAAAACACCATTTTTTTATTCCTCTCTCCACCATTTAAACCTAAATTAAACTATATAGTCACAAGATTAAACCCTTCGTAGCTTCTAGAGCTCAATTGTAGCAAGAAATTGCAATAAAACCAAAGGAATTTAGCAGTTTTAAGTCTTGATAAATATTAACCTCATTTTTATCAAGTATGTTTTTTCAAGTTTTGACATTTTTCCTCGGTTCTCTAAGTTCCCAAGAGTATATTTGTGTTTTCAATTTTGATTTTTGAAGCCTGTGTGATTTTATAAAAATTTTTACAAAAAGAGTCTATATTTTATAGTTGAGCAAGGTAACAATCAGAAGGACAAAGGGAAAAAGAAGGCATAATTAAGCTCAATGGCATATTTTAAATTCATTGTAAGTGTAATTATGGAAATTTAATGTATGTGTGTGTGATTGTGGACAAATATGTGGATGCGATGTGTACAAAATTGTGATGTTTGGCCATAAATAAGCATAAATATGTATTTAAGTGGTTTGGTGAGTTATATGATGTGCTTATTATGCTTGAAATATGTTGAAAGAAATGGTGGATGTATGATGGAGGTTTTAACCAGATGGAATAAGTTAGGCATGTATGTATGTGTGTGAATTTGGTACTATGCATGTATGATGAGTTTATAACATATGTGAGATGATAGATGATTAAAGCCATATGTTTTATAATAATGGATACGGTATAATGACCATTTTGGTGGGAGTATACATTATGGCTAAATGGTTGTATGGGTTAGGATGCATGATTGATGATGACTATTAATGGATAATAAGATGTATATATATGTATAGTGACTAATGAATGTGGTATTATTATGATATAGTGCATGAAACTTGTCAAATAAACAATATGTGTGTTTGCATAGGCTATGGCTGAATGGCCTAAGATTTAGGTGTATGGGTATGTTGAGTTATGCATGCCTAACATGTTAAATTCTTATAAATGAGGTTGCATGATATTATGTATGATGTAGTGTGAAAAAGATATGTTAGTATGTGTTTGGAAGTGATTTTTTTTTTATTGCCGAATGGGTTGCCATACATGATGGTTATGCTTGAAGATGTATAATGTTCTGTGTTTTGCGCACTATAATAGATATGAGATATGCTGAATGGGCTTTATGGCCAAAACTTGTATGTATGTTGTAAGGTGATAATAATCATGAGTGCATGGCTAAAATGTGTATGTTAATTCTCAGAATAAGTGTGGACATAACTTATGTTAATGTCCTAAGTAATATATGATCATGTTATGTAACATATGCATATGAGCCTATGGAATTATATTGGGTTAAGCATATTTGTGTATGGTAAAATGCATATAATGAAAGATAATGAGAGCTTTAAGATTTATATTTCTTGGTTGGGCATTTGTTGACATAGCTTTTCTTTAATATTGACCTAAGCTATTTTTAATTGGTGAAAACAAGAAAATAAAGTGGTGATTGGCCCATACTAGTTAATAACCTAGATTAGATATGTTGATCCATTAACTAGGGTTTACCAACTGCTAGGGTACTTTTGTACCTAATGTTATAGCCTATGGGTCTTATATTGATTTTCATGACTTATAGGCCTTATAATGAGATTTTATAGGCTTGTATAGTCCTGGTAACATTTAAGTGCATATAGCTAGACTTTTTATAGTCTTGATGACCTTTGGGTCCAGATAGCTAGACTTTTTATATTACTAATAACCTTTGGGTCTAGATTTTTGAGACTTTGTGTGGTCCTTAAGGCCTTAATAGACAGGTGTCCCTGTTATCTAATACAGTCTTATGTTTTCTTAAGTATTGGAAGTAAAATATGTTAAGTGATAAAATTCATTAAATATGCTTATATTGAGATTTCATAAAGCTAATGTATATTGTGTATTATAATATGCTTATTTATGAGGTTAAGGCATATGTAATCTTTTTACTTTCTAAAATTTGATTCTATGTATAAATGTATATGGTTACATACAACTATATTATCATTATACACAAATGAGTGTGATTGTATGAACACTTAAATTTCCTTTATTACACTATTAAGCAAGTTTGCTTAACACATCATTTTATTTGTAATGCATTGGTTAAAGGACCATACTCACATTAAAGCCTCGTAATTGTTGTAGATTAAGAGCAAGCCACTTTTTGGTATTTTTTGCCAATTTATACATATTAATTATGTGATAAAATAAATTAGTGGAAATTATATGTAACATGAGAGTGATTGGGCCTAATATGTGATTGCAAATGTTTTTGTAATAATTAAAGCAAGTTTTAAACTGTATTTTATACTTGTATGAAATATCTTCTATTGTTATATTGATTGAACTACTATGGTATTATTGGATGCTTAGGTGGACCAAATTGAGTTTTGAATGTGATTAATGATTATTAGAAGTGTTGTTTTCTTCTACAAGTTACTATTCATTTTGGGATAACCTCTCAACATAGCCATTATGTTGTTGGATTTTTAACACGAGGATTCCCAATATGGTTTTAAAATGTTAAACATATTTTTATTTATTTAACAATAAAATTTCAAGGTTTAAATTTCTAATCAAATATGTCTTAAATAAAGTTTTAATTTATTTGGGTTTTTAATTAACAATAAAAGGTTAAGTAAGTTTGGATAGCATGTTTGTCTGTACACTTATTATTTAGGTTTAGTGATCAAATTTGGTAAGGGGTGTCATATTTGGTGGTATCAGAGCTCTAGTTCAAGCATTCCTTGATGTTTAAGGGTTATATATAAGTGCTATAAGTTTGAAAACATACATCACATGATGGTATGGTATTAAGGCTTATAATCTATTCTTTTACCTATAGAGCCCGATAAGTTCAAATATGCCTCACAGTGAGGAAAAGGTTAAGAGCCATGCCCTAACAATGGTTTGTTAAAGAGCTACTAGAGCTGTATATATTTCTAGGAGTGATGCTAGGCAAGCATCTTCAGTGGCATAAGTTCTATTGGTTTTTTTGCAAGAGATGTTGGATTTGCTGAGATAGGCCATAGCAGTAGAACCTTTACCACCTTCACTAGTTTAGCAACTAGCTCCACTACCTTAGGCTCTCTAAAAAAAACATATTTCTAGAGGATTAAGAAGATAAGAGCTAATGACTTTAAGGGTAAAGGTGTGGCATATGCTAGTGCAGTAGAGTGCTGCTTGGATAAGATTGTTAGAATTATGCAGTGGCTTAAGTGCACACCTAAATAAAAAGTTATTTATGTGACCTCTTTGTTACAAGAGGAAGCTTTTAAGTGGTGAGATGCCTTGATAGAAGATAAGAATAAAGTTGATATGACATGGGACTTCTTCTTTGAGGACTTTTAAAAGAAGTACATTATTAAGCACTATCTTAAAGCCATAAGTCAAGAGTTTATGGGTCTTAAGTAAGAATAGAAGTCTATAACAAAATATAAGGACTTTTCCATGTTGAGTAGATATGCTAAGGACATGGTACAAATAGAAGTTAATAGGTGTAAAAGATTTTAAAAGAGGTTGAATGTAGAGATTAATATGTATATTGCTCTTATAAAGATTAAAGATTGCTCTATGGTGGTAGTAGCTTGCCATGTTGTAGAGGAAGTTTAGAAAGAGAGAAAGGAGTTTTATCAAAAGAAGAGATCCTATAGCTAGGTATCAACTAGTACAGCTTAACACATAAACAAAAAGTTTAAAGGAAGTTAGTTTGGGGTAGCACATCAGACCTAGAGGCAAAGTCCATCATAGAGGTAGGGACAAGGGATATAGAGTAAAGCAAAGCAATAATAGTCTCAAGTTACTTATGCTCTAGTGTCCATAGCTCAGGGTAACTAGTTACCCAAGTGTTAGATTTGCCACAGGTGACATAAAGGAGTCTTAGAGATCTAGGTCATGAGTCTATTTCAAGTAATATGCAGTAAGTCATTTCATTAGAGTTTGCCCTAAGTAGCATGATTGTGATTAAGGATCTATACCTATTTTTGCCAAAGGTTAGAGAGGGGATCGAGGAGAGAAAATAGTAGGTACTCAAGGAGTTAGGGCCAATAATAAAGTAAAGCCTAGTGTGTCTACCAAATAATATGCCATATGAGCTAGAGAGAAGATTGAATCGCTTGATATGATAGCAAGCACCTTTCTTCTCTTTGATTCTCTCGCTTTTGCTTTGATTGATTCGAGGCTTACACACTCATATATATGCACTACATAGGTATAAGTCAAGCGTTACGATAAAAAATCCTTGACATAGATATTATGGTTAGAAACCCTATACATTAGTATGTAATTGTGAACAAGGTTTACAAATAGTGTCCCTTAAACATATAAGGATACCACTTTTTTGTCGATCTTATTTAGTCACCTTTCAATGAGTTTAACTTGATCTTAGGCATGGATTGGTTGTCTAAGTATTAAGCAGTTATATATTGTGGATAAAAGTGGATATCTCTCAAGGCTAATGATAGGATAGATATCATAGTAGTGAGTGAGAGGATATATTTTCTCTCTAATGTCATTTTGGCTATTATGGTAAGGTATATGTTTAGAAAGGGTTGTCAAGCTTTTTTGGCACATTTGTATGATACCAATAAAAAGGAGCCTGATGATAGTTCTATAATAGTGGTGTTAGAGTATGTGGATATTTTTTTTTAGAAGAGTTGCTTAATTTACCACTTGAATAGAAACTTGAGCTTATTATGGAGGTTTTACCTAGCACTACTCTAATATCTATAACTATAGATAGGAGAGCTCTTGTAGAGTTAAGAGAGCTAAACATCTAATTCAAGAGTTGCTTGACAAGGGTTTCATAAGCCAAGTGTGTCACTTTGGGAAGCACTAATTTGTTTGTTAAAAAGAATAATGGTTCTCTTTGGTTATGTATGGATTACCGATAGCTGAACAAAGTGACCATCAAGAACAAGTATGCTCTACCATGGATTGATGATTTATTTGATCAACTTAGAGGAGTTGGGGTGTTTTACAAGATTGATTTGAGATCCAATTATTCTTAGCTAAGGGTAAAGGAGGTAGATATGGCTAAGACTACTTTCTGAACATATTATTACCATTATGAGTTTTTAATAATGCCATTTAGGCTGACCAATGTTCTTATAGCTTTCATGGACTTAATGAATCGAGTCTTTTAACATTTCTTAGATCAATTTATAGTGGTCTTCAATGATGACATTCTAGTTTACTTAAAGAGTAAGGATGAATATAAGCAATATTTAAGAACAATTCTTCAGGTTTTGAGATATGAAGAGCGCTATGCCAAACTTAGCAAATGTGAATTTTTACTAAGTGAGGTGTTTTTCTTAGGACAAATAGCTTCTATAGAAGGTATTCGAGTGGATCTTAGCAATATTAAAGTTGTTATAGAATGGAAGCCACCTAAGAACACAATAGAGATTAGCAGTTTTCTAAGTTTGATGGGTTATTATAGGTGGTTTTCTTTGATTGCAGCACCTATAACTTGCTTGTTAAGGAAAGATATGATGTTTGTTTTGGATGATAGATGTCAAGAAAGCTTTGACAAGCTAAAAGTTATATTGACAAAGGCTTCTATCTTTGTTTAGCCAGTGATAGGGAAGATTTTATGATCTATAGTGATGTATCTCATAATAGTTTGGGGTGTGTTTTTATGTAAGAGGGCAAGGTTACAACATTTGCTTTAAGACAGCTGAAGCTGCATGAGAAGAACTACTATACTCATCATCTAAAGCTTGTAATAATTATATCTACTCTAAAGATTTGGAGACACTAAGTCTGCTCTAAAGGTTTGGAGACACTATCTCTACAGAGAAAAGTGTTACATTGATACGGATCATAAGAGTTTAAAATATCTTCCTACATAGAAGAAGCTAAATTTGAGAAAGAGACGATGGATGGAATTAATAAAGGACTATGACTGCTTGATTGATTATCATCTAAGGAAGCTAATATAGTGGTAGATACTTTTAACAGGAAGTTTATGTCACTCATAAGGGCCATGAATGCCAAGTTAAAGCTTATAGGTGATAAGGCTCTTTTAGCTAAGATGTATGTGAAGCCTAGTTTATTATAGCAAGTAAAGGATCCATAAAAGGATGATTATAAGCTAATGAGTGGTATTGAAGAGAGAAAGTATACTAAGTATGAGATCAAGAGTGATGGTTGTCTTTTCTACCATGACAGGATATTTGTTCTAGATATGGAAGAGCTAATGAAGTAGATTTTATAGGAAGATTATAATGCTCCTTATGTTATCTATCCTAGTAGCACCAAGATGTATCACAATTTAGAGACTTTTTATTGGTGGCTAGGCATGAAAAGTGATATATCTAAGTTTGTGACCAAGTGCCTTACATGTCAGCAAATAAAGAATAAGCATTAAGTTCCCTCTAGATTGCTAAATCATATACCAATTCTTAAGTGAAAATGGGATAAGGTCACTATAGACTTTGTTCTTGGCTTACTTATGACAAGTAGTAGATGTGATTTAGTTTGGGTTGTAGTAGATTAGTTAACTAAGATAACACATTTCATACTAGTTATAATGGGCTACTCCTTAGAGAAGTTTATAGAGTTATACATTGATACGATCATCAGATTGTATAAAGTGCCATCTTTTATTATATTAGATCGAGACTTGAGGTTTACATCGAGTTTTTGGAAGAAGCTTCAAAATGCTTTGGGCACTTGATTGAGTTTTAGTATGGCATTTCATCCTCAGATTAATGGTCAATTAGAAAGAGTCATTCAAGTAAGTTTTGATAATTGAGTGATTTTGGTGCTAAGTTATATATGTGATAATCAAGCTAAAACATGTTTTGATAAGTGCATGAGGATATGTTAAGAAGCTATGTTATTAAATTTAAAAGAAGTTGGGATCATTACCTTTCCTTAGTTGAGTTTACCTATAATAGCAACTATGAAGCAAGTTTGGAAATAACTCCTTATGAATCTCTATAGGGAAAAAAGTGCACAACTTATTTAGCTAGAATAAGCTAAGTGAGACCAAGCTTATAAGGCTAGATCTGATTAAAGATGTTGAAAAGAAAGTGAAGATCATCAAAGATAGATTGAAGGCAATTTTGCATAGATAAAAGTCTTGTGCAAACATAAAGAGAAGGGATATTCAATAAGAAGTGGGAGACCAAGTGTTTCTAAAGTTTTGCCTTGGAAGAATGTTCTATGTTTTAGCAAGGAAGGCAACTTAAATCTATGGTTTATTGGTGTATATGAAGTGACAGAGTGTATGGGACCAGTAGCCTACAAGCTAGCTTTGCCTTTTGAGCTTCAGTAGATATATAACATTTGTCATGTGTCCATGCTTCAAAGCTATAAATTAGATCCTTCCCATATTTTGTTAGCTAAAGAAGTAGAAATCAAATTATATTTGTCTTATGAAGAGGAACTAGTGAGAATCTTGGCAAGAGAGGTGGAGGAACTAGGGAATAAAATTATACCACTTATGAAAGTGCTATAGAGACACCGTGGCATGGAAGAAGCTACCTAAGACAGAGAAGCTTAGATGAAAGAGAAGTACCCTCACTTCCTTGATCTGGGTAATTTTAAGGACAAAATATATTTTAAGGAGGGAAGAAATGTAATGCATGAAAAATCACTGTGTTATGAATAGTATTTCCCAGGATGTGAATAGTGTTTCCTAAGGTTAAGCCACATTAATCTTAATGAATGGAAGTATTAATCATAACATGATTTTGAGTGAAATTTGAAGCAAAAATTGGTCATTTGGTTGGTTAAAAATGACAATTAAGTATTATGATAGTGTCATAT
>CANXYI011716667.1:0-11284 GCA_948208565.1 Hura crepitans
AAAGATTGTAATAAAGGTTTTCTTTAGCCCAAATTATGTGAGGCCTTTTGGATATTCTATGTTGAATACTTTTCATTTAAATAATGATTTATTTAGATTCTTGTGAATGCTACACTAATATGTGAATGTGACATGTTTTAAGCTTTCTATGAAAGTTTCAAAAGTTATGTGATCAGTTTAAGTGCTATATCATGGTATGTGGCACCCCTCTATTCAACGGCTCTGATCACTGCGTAGAAGGGTGTCACAAATAATCTCTTATTAGAGTTATTATGAATTAAATTCCCAAATACATCACAATACATACATAAAATTACACACAAAGGCCATTCAACCATCTTATCTTCTCACCCTTTAATACCCTTTCTTTCCTCATACATCATGTATTAATATCTCATTTTATCCCATAATCATCATTTAAATGTCAATTGCACTTTTACTACATAATTCACTTAGCTTTACACATACAAGGCCTTTAAGCCATATAAGCACATACACTCGTAACACAATTTCTTCCATCATACATTATACATTCATAACTTAAATTATCTTATAATCACAATTTACAAGTTAATTATCCATTCACGTAATAAACATTCATTTATATACATATATACATATTTACATACATGATGTATACATTAAATCATGCCATAAATGTAATAGTTAGGTCGATTACACATACCTAGTATGATCAAAATACTCTATGAAGCCCGACCAGACCTTCGTTTTACCCTTATTGTGAATCCTCTCTAATTTGGTAATTGCCCATTATAGATTCAATTTGGAAAATTTTGTATCAATTCATAAGATATCCAAAAATTACAAATGACCACATTTTTCAACTCTTGGGCTCTATGGATTAAAGGAAAAATATCAGTTTTCAAAAATTCTAACCCAAATGGAAAAATGGCACTATTCACCCAACTCAATTTTTAGGGATTTCCTTTAATTTCCTTTGATAATTTAGCTTAATTAAGTGTCTAAAAACTATGGGCAGTGTGACACCACTTACCAGTTTGAACACTGGTCGGTCACCGAGTTTGACTAAGGTGTGCTTGCATATCGAGATATCCCAACTCAATTATATCATTACTTGTTATAAAACATTTTTATTAAAATATTATGTATGAAGATACGAGTTTACAAAAAACCTTTCTCAAATAGTGTTACATATTCAAAACTGGGAATCCTCACGCCAAACTTTTAGCAGCATAACGGCTATACTAAGTACTATCCCAAATTTTAATTAGCAACCTGTAGAAGAAAAATACATTTCTATAATCAATTCACACACTTCCATAAACTTTATGTTATCCTCTGATCACTCTAACAACACACAACATAATCACAAGATATCTCAACCTCAGGAAGGGATATTGTAAATCACACACATAATTTATTAGCTTTTAAAGGTTTTCACATTTTGAAATCCAAAAAAGAGCATTAAGTAACAATTTAGATATAATTTAGATACCAACTAGGCCCATTCCCTTACATTACACATTTGAGTGCATCTTATACATCACAACTATTATATATATACAATATTTACCTAAAGAATGGCCTTTTCCTGATAATTCTTGATGTCTAGAGTCTTTAAGTATCAAAAATCAATCTTCTTACCTATACATCATAAAAAAATGACATCCTAAGCTAATTCTTAGTGGTGTAATCAAAATAACATATGTTAAATATCATTCTTAACATACCATAAGTATATGCCATTCATTTACATGCATAATTGCTTTACATATTACATAACATTCATGCAACTGGTGATATGTTTTACTCATGACCAAATTGACATACATTATACACAAAGATATCTATGTCATACAGGTATAACAAAACAACGTATAAAATTAATAAATCATCAAATTGAACTATTTTCAAATCATACATGCACTTAACCATCATATTAAAGCCATAATATGCATTAAGTGTTGATTTTTGTTGTTTGCCTCTTTTTACTTAAGCCCAATTTGAAAAATCTCAACCTATAGACAATGGGATAATGAATTATTTAGTGACCTATATTTTAGGCCTTTCAGCTATTACACCAGTATTTATGTAGTGTCCCTTCGGACTTACACTTCTGCACCTATAAGTGCTTTTTTAATGGCCCCCATGGGACCTTACGATTGCACTTGCATAGATCTAAAGATTGTAGCACATCTAATAGGTAAGACTATAAGTGAACCTTTGTATCATTATCTAAGCATTGAAGTGTACTATAGCAATTGCTATATGTAACACCCCTAACAGAACATGACTAGTATTTCTAGAAGAGGGTTACCAATTGCTATGCCTAACTCTAAAATTTCTTGACTTCTAAAAAGAAACTTGTAAAACTTCCTTCCTTATTTAAGGCATAATTCTAAACTATTAAGAAGATCTTAAGCATATATAATAACTACATTTAATTAGCCAATTCTAAAACTAGGGGCCTTCGCACCTGTATAAACTCAAGGACACAACTAAAACATCTTACTTGATGAAAGAGGTTAGTTAGGTTTCCTTTATCCTAAAAAACATCTCATAACCTATTAGCTTACAATTTACTCAATCCCATTCACATCACACATGCACATATGTACATATCACTCATAACTTAATACATCATAGTTAAGAGGGCATTCAAATGCCTCGTACACATCACTAAACTTTAACTACATATGCATAACAAAATTTCATGCCATTTAGACACTAAAATGAAAATGAAAAAAATGTGCATAACAAAAAGGTCCCTACTGCTTGTGACTTAATGCTTGCTCCACTTTAATGTAGATGAACTATACATCTATTTCACTTTAACATCTTAGGCACTTATAACATGCACGAGGTAAAACCAATATGCTAAGCAAGTATGCTCAGTGGTACTCTATTATGTTCAAACCTCATAATATGATAAGTAGAGATAAAGGTCAAATAATATGTATGAAAGTAGCATAGGGTTCTATAAAGGCTATACTAATATAGGTAAACTTGACCCTATTATGGTATACTATGGTTATGAGCATATGTGTTAGTTGATCATGGCAAAAATATTCACATTACATAGTGATATTGAAGGATCATTTACTTGTGATTTTCCTGAATTAACTTGATAGGTTGTGGTGGGAAGTGCACCTTTGGATTTCCCAGCTATAACTATATGCAATAGTAATGAAACTATCTAGATCACATAACAATTAATTATACTTTGGTCCAAATTAACTTTTTGTAAGCATTATGAGTGTGTGCACATTATAGCAGTGTGTATTATTGTGAATCAATAACTTTATGAGCTATTATGTATGGTAAGTTAAAAATGTTAGGTCTTATTTCAAAATTAATCCTTTAACTTGTTTTATAGCCATAGGTAATACACTCCAAGAATAACCCTGAGAGAGGGTAAATAGGCTGATAAGTTGATAATTGTAAGCTAAAAAAGCTGGTAAATGTCTGTAAGCTGAAAAATATTTGTGGCCTTAGCCATAGTCATTAAAAATAGCTCACAACACTGGTGCCAAGCTATAAACTATTGTAGATCTATATAATAACCCTTTCTGCCATGCCAAAGTTACCCTAACTTAGCTTTTGTAAGGTTTAACTTAGGCTCTTAACCTTAGCCTCTATCTATTAAATTTAGCAATAGTATGAAATCTGTATAGTATTTTCAGTTCTTTAAGTTATTTCTCACATTTAATTAACTTGCAATATACAATTTACTACTATTTTGTGACTGATAGCATTAATTAACTTTTAGTATAGGTTCATATTAATGGTAGTCTCTTATTATGTGAAGCTAATTCTTTCATTTGGTAATTGAATTTCTAAAACATTTTCTTAGTTCATTTTGTGTGTTCTTACTACTGGTAGTTAGCTAGTAAGTGTGTTATCTATAGCTACATGAGGTGTCTTAAACATTAATGTAACTAACTGGTAATTGATTTCATGATTTAATTCCATGTATACACAACACATGCACTATGGGGTAAACATGTCAATGCAATTTATGTGTAAGTGCTTAAGAATAC
This sequence comes from Hura crepitans, assembly GCA_948208565.1. Classification (NCBI taxonomy): domain Eukaryota; kingdom Viridiplantae; phylum Streptophyta; class Magnoliopsida; order Malpighiales; family Euphorbiaceae; genus Hura; species Hura crepitans. Next base: position 4,023 of record CANXYI011716667.1, read on the forward strand.
ACATATGCTCAATGCAATGCATCGAATACATATAATAAGTAAGTTAGTTAAGTAGATTTATTGGAGTAAAATAACTTATCAATATCAAGTAGATGCCTCAAAGGTTATTTTCATTAGTAAGACTAGAAGATAATGGAATGTATTCATTATGAGGATCTCTAACTGCTTAATTCCATCATAAGAACTTTGCCTAACATGCCCTCTTTAGTTTACGCCTATTTTGCTGTCACTAGCGCCTCACCATCTAGGAATAAACTTCATAGGGTGCATGCTTTAACTTGTCTAATGCATTTATGTAGCTTATTTCATCGAGCAGTACAACTTGTATTTATACTATAATTATTAATGACTACTGCATTATAGTCAAGGGCTATGGCATCATGATGCATTAGCCTGGTGTGTAAGGCAATATGCTATAATGCATAAGTAATAGTTGTGTGGGTTTAACCAATTTGTTACATTAAGTGTCTATGGCTTAAATCCTTAGCACATGATTGACATTAAAAACCTCATCTACTTTAGCTAGTTCCAGCTAAATATGTTGTATCTTACTACTACTATGCTATAAAGCTATCTCACTTAACTAGTTCTCCTTTATCTATAATGCCCCATTTTTTACTCGCAATAGTTACATTATTTATGCTATAATGTGCCTAGCTTGTACAGAATAAAGATTCTTAACCTAAGAAACACTTAGTCTTATTCCTCTTTTAATGAATTTTTTGTATATTTCTTTATGCCCTTTTTCTACAACCCTAACACGGTCTACTAAAAACTAGCTTGTCTAATACATAACTTGCTTTAACTGATGAATTTTGATTACTAAGTTATAAGAGATTTGTGTATTGTAACTAGTGTTTGGATGACACATGATACATGACCTAAGGTGGCCGACTCATGTTTTACTCATGCGTGAGTCCCTAATACATAAATTTAGCTAGTGATTTGCTCTATTTGTTGTATATATGCATATATAGGAGATAATTATCATTGCAGATAAGGTTTATTTCATTTAACTATAATCACAACATGTTGCTCATAGGTAGGTGCTCGGATGTTAGGATATAATCACTACTATTTGTAAGATATGTACTATGAAATGATTAGGAATATACTATTATAACTAAGTACATGAAAATGCACATATGCTCTATAATTTTGTAAGTATATAGATTAAATAAGTTAATAAAAACACATTCATTTTATTGAAATGACTTACTATGAGAACAACAAAGAAATAGCTTTAAGTGGTTAAAGTTATTAATGAGATGAGGAGGAAAGAGTACATACTTTAGGTGTTAGTAGTCATATGCATTCCAATTTATCATCCCTCTTTTCTTCTATGTCACATCAGGCTCGCTCTGCTCCTTTTCACAATTTTTATGAAACAAATATCTTTGTAGGTGCTGCATCTAATGATTTAATATTGATTTAAAAAAATAAAACTCATTCTTATTTAGTTTTAACCTATTATCCCTATTACTGCTATTACTAACATATATTTCATTGTAAAATGGCTTACTATAACTTCTGCTGCCATCTTCAAAGTTGTTGTCACCATTCACCCACCGCAAAGCCTTAAAATCCCTACCTCTATCCGTTGTTATGTTTTAAGAGATTGCAACAACAATGTTTTTCCATTGTTCACCCCCTGTTAGCACTATTGTTGAGACCCTTATAATAATCAAACATATCTAGTTGTGCCTACTATCAGGCCTACCTCCCATATGAAGTAGCCATAATAGCTACTTCTATAATAATTATTGCAATTTTCCTACAGTCTATGCACAACTGCTGCAACAGTGGTGCTATGGTGTTCCTATAACTGACCTGTCATGCATAGCAATAAGGCTACTCTACTTTTGCCACAATCCCTTTCCCTCATAATTACCTAGTAATCAAAATAAAAGGAGGAAGAGCGACTTACCTCTTTGCACTACCACACATAGCACTAGTAGTGTGCCTTTACCATGTGATGCTGCTTTATTTGTAGTCAGTGCTTATCACCATCAATAGTAGCGACAATGCCCTGCTATGCCATCAGCTACATCTCCCTATTTTCCTTCACTTGTCCTTATTGGTTTTTATCCAAATTTCTTTTCTTTACTTTTTTAATTCTTTTTCTGCTCTCTCTTATTTAATCCAAGCTGACATGAAAAATTCTAGTACCCTTTAATCGACAATTTAAGTTAATTTGCTAAGGGAAGAAAAAATAAATAAATCAAACTAAAATAGAGACCCTTTTAATTTACCATCACCTTTTCTATTTTTATTTTATTGCCTATGAAAATATTTCATTTTATTTATTTGTAACAATCCTTATTTAATTAAATTTTGATCATCCCAGAGTACATCTCCTTAAATTTTGATCACCCAATTCATCTCTTATTACCATTAACCCCTCGTTAGACCATTAGCCCCTTGTTAGCCTATTTACTCAAGGTACAAATACTATGAGTGTCACAACTCTCCCCCACTTAAACTATTTTGTTCCTAAAATAAAGTTATGTACCTAAAAAGAATAAACATGGATACTGTTGTCGAGTGAATGTTTCATATTCCTTTTTTGTCTCTTATACTGGACTATCTATAGGAATGCTGATAATAATTACTACAAGTAACACCACTAAAGGAATGTAGTTTTTGCAACATTCTACAAGGTTTAGCCTATATCCTTTGAGCATATCTCTAAATACTTAAGTTACCCCTCTTCTAATGGTTCCTCTACTTGGGGTAAAATGTCATACTAAATTGTAGCTTAATTATTGATACCATAAAGGATTTCCATTAAGCTAAGAAATAAACCTTAGATCCCTATCTTGAAGAATGGGTATGGGAACTCCTCACAGTTACACCACCTTTCCAATATGTAGTTCTACTAACTTATCTACAATAAAATCTATTTTTACTGGTAAAAAGTGAATGTATTTATTTAATCAATCACCTATTCCACAATCTGCATCCTTTTTCTTAGGATGGATACATAATCTTGTTACTATATCTCCAATGACTAGTTAGCCATTCCATTTTGAAACTTCCAATGGTTACAACAATGTAGGAGTTCCTGATGTTTGACTTCCTCTATTGTCATTCTAATATCACTAATATACTCAGCAATGTCCCTTTTCTTTCCTAACTTCATATAAGATACTTTTAGTTATTATATATTTTAACTCTTAAGCGCACAAAAAAAGAACTTTCATGTTTTACTTGTAGGGTATATGCCTTTAACTTCTAATGTTCTAGTATGCAAAGTTAGTTCTGGTAATACAAGCTCTCCTCAACTTGCTTGACTTGATGTTCATGATTCTCTTTTTCTAGAACTTAAGTCTACAATTAAGTTATTCATCTCTCTCTAAACAACAATGATTTTTTACTCGAGTATCTATCACTACATTAATTGTACCCAGGTGATGCTCACTTGTGTGCCTTTAATCCTTCAATAATTTTTCCTATAACCCTTATTTTGGATTTTAGTTTTTCTTGGGTGAGAAAACACTTGAGGCACTTATAATGAGTATAAATATAGTAGATACCATTTTGAGATCTTTAAATAAAGGAATATTGTTGCATTCTCTATCTCACAGGTAAGAGAATTTAGTATATATTCCTTAAGGCTATTGTGGTGTATCTACAACCCTTTATTCGTACTACATCGATATACATTATGATTCGATACAGAATGTGTCAATATATATCATGCAGCTTTTATCCAAAGCTAGTAGTGTAAGCATTAAGGTGTCTATCTACATGGCTTAAGTTAGTGGAAATTATCCTCATATTAGTCAATCAACTTCACTTTTCTTCCCTCCTAAGCCACTGAATGAGAGACATTATTATTAACAAAAATTCTTTAACAAGACTCCTGTAAAAGCCAGCAAGCTTAGAAGCCCCTACTCTTTATAACATTCTTCTAGAGTTCTATCCTATTATTACCCCAATTCTCTTAGGGTCTATCCTAAACTCATCTACTATTACTATATGCCCTCAAAGGACTATTGCTATTAAGTCTGAAATCATGCCCATTTGACTTGGCATATAACTGCCTTTTTTTAGGACTAATAACATCACTCTAGCACACTTGTAACATCCTCTATCAAATTATGTAATAGATCAAACAAAGGACATTACTTCCCAGAGGTCACTTATCTTAGGATTTCCCTAGGCAGCTTTTGTTTAACTTTTACAAAATTATCATTTATTCAATCTTACAAATTTATTCATGTGAACCCATGAGCTCCTTTATATGTATTCATCATTTTACATTAATTTGCTGAACCATTCTGTAAATTTTTTAGTTTGAGCTACTATCAGTAGCTATAATTCCTTTCTGCTTACTATTTTCTAGTATTTTAACTATGTGTATGTAATTCTACCCATACTCTATCTAGCATTTATATATCATTTTGAATATAAAATCTTACTTAGATAACCTTTGGCTACATTACTTCATCATTTTACACTGTTGGTCAAGCTTACAACCTACATAGGCGTACACTTATCATACAGTTTATAATAACATATATTATACCATCATATCATGTAATACACACATAGGCATACACTTATCATACAATTTATAATAACATTAGTTCTCTATTACATTATACATAGACTGCTTTTTCATAGATTTACATAGATGTCTTCATTAATATCATTACATGATATATTTAGTAGTAAACTCAGTTAAGCATTGATACTCATGAACTGCATTGGGTATGACTTTGACAACTGATCCATCTATTGTTTCTTTCAATTTAATATTTTCTTATTTTTTTATGATCTGTTTATCTACTACTTGAATTTTTCTTGTTGAGTGATTCAGTTAGCTATTATGATCACTATTCAATTAACTATATTTTCATAATACTTTCTCCATGCTAGGTAAGTCATTTAACTTTATTACTCATTATATTTTTAATCCCTTCCATATTGATATAGTAAATTTCCATCTTCTTTTAAAATTTGAAATTCAACTTATGTAATACTCGTAGTCTTATTTCTATTTGACTTAATTAAATATTTACCATATGACTTGTTTATATTTTAGAGAGTCCTTTTTTCCTTTATTATTTATCCCTTTCTACTTACTCAGATGCCTATGATGACATCACAGTAATTTATTTAGATTTCAATCTTTAAGTTTCTTGAGTGTATCTTTACTTGGGATTTCATTAGTTGTTTATAATCTCAGTATTTTATGCTTAAATATTATTTATCCTCAGTTTATTAACCTTCATGTAATAAAAGCCAATAATATTATTCTATTGTTTCATGAATTCCATAATTATTTATAATACATTTCATAGCCTATCCTCAAAAGATAACTCTTGAATTACTAGATAACAGGAAATATAATGTGCAGTGGTCCATATTTTGGAACCCAATAGCTGCACCCACCTAGTGCAGTGGTCCCATCTAGGAACTATTATAGCTACACACACATAATGTAGTAGCTTATATTAAGACCTTGGTAGCTACACCTACCTTACAAAGTGCAATGGCCAGTATCTTAGAATGTCGTGGCTGCACCCACATAGTGCAATTGGCTAAATCAAGACCTCAGTGGTTGCACCCACCTAATGCAATGGTCCTATCTTGGAACCACTGTGGCTGTACCCATATAGTGTAGTTGTCAATGCATTAACCTTAATGGCTACACTTGTAAACATAATCATCAAGTAATATCCCCGAAGGCACCATATCTCTAGCAGCTACTAATCCTTAATTGACTGATTAACCCATCCAGTGGGCAACTAACTAACATGGGCCAATATTTGTATCATTTCATCTTACAATCATTTCTCATTCTTCTCAATATCTGAATTTCCTTATGGGAACATTATATTTGTATAGTCAATCCATTATTTAATACTTTATAATTACTCACTATGTTTCTAGTTTAACTAGTCTCCCATATCCAAATCTCGTATTTCATTCTTTTTATTTCTCATGTATATATGTACGTATATTATTTTATCATCATCTATCTCATAGTTTGTTGTCTTCTCATTCCATATTGTTTGTTTCCCTTTTTTGGATAACAAATTTATCTCTCTTATATCCAATATTTCACCTTTTTACATTTAGGATCTTAGTTGTACTTTATTAATGATCATGCTCGATTCAAGCCTCATTATATTACTATTACCACCTTTGCAATGATTATGTCATGTAAATATTTCATGTCGTTTATACTTTAACATTTATACATGAATTACACAAAATATTCACTTGTTTAATCATTCTATTCTATCTATTCATAAGTTATATATTAGTGGTTTGTTTATCCTGCCTGGTAATTCCATACTTTAGTACTCTTAAAATTAAATCTTTATTCTTAACTTTATTTATAATTTTAGTCAACTTATTATTTTCATTCCATTACCAGTCATTTATTTAGATTATTTTTGTGTCATTGAGACACAATTTTAAGCCAATTTCATCTAATTATTTTTACAAGATAGTTAGAGGTTGTTTTTGTTTTACTAGATAGTTACGAGTCTTTTCACATAAATGTTAATATTCATTTGGTCATTTCTTCTACTATTTATTCGGTCATTTTTCATTCTTCTTTTTTCCTCATGCCACTATACTTCAAGCTATTCCATACCATCAACCATTACCCTTTAATACTATACTTAAACATAATTTGTAACATAATTTTCAAGTTACATATATATCTTAAAATGCTTAAACCTATACTTAATATTATATACTATACCTACCCTCACTATGTCTTTAAATACAAATTTGACACCACATTTCACTTATACCATACCTTATCATGATTATCATATTTTATCCCATGACATACATATATTTCACATTCCATGTCCTATTCATGATACACATCTCATTACCATCATAATACCCCATGTACACATGCTATGACATACATGTCATGCATATGGCCATACCTATATCACATGCACATACATATTTTTCACATCCAATACACATCTAGATCATCATTGCTATATCTAATTCAAATTATAGCATGCATGCTACTTTAAAACAAGTATGCACACATATATAAACCTAACTTCCATACATATACACACACCTCAAACTCTAATTTCTCTAAGATACAATGCAAGTTTTAACTAAATTCACTTACTATGGTCTCCAAGTTATGTTGAAACCACTCTAAAACAATTGATTTCCTCATCCTCCATCATTTTTCACCACTTCCTACAAACCATATTAGGGTTCCAACTTTAAAAATTCCTATAAAATTCTACATAACTCTAAATTGAATC
>CANXYI011716754.1:0-12645 GCA_948208565.1 Hura crepitans
ATCAAGTGCTTATAACTTCATTTTTAGACATCCTTTTCCATGTTTGTCAGTTGGAATGGCTTCAAGGAATCATGGAGCTTTATAACCATATAAATTTTAGGTGTTTTTAGGATGGGAGGAGAGAGAAAGGATCAAAAAATAGAGGGCTCTCATGGTGTAAATGGCGTCGGCCATAATGGGGTTTGGGAGGAAGATGACTTTTTTTTCATTCTATCCATGTGCACACATATCCCTTTAGGTGTATAAGCAAAGTGGATGGCCACGATTGCGCCACATGTCAATTGGACGGTCCAAATTAATCCTATATTTTTTTTAAATTTTGAAAATTCAAAATAATTTCTCTAGACCTCTAAAAATCATGATTCTAGTTCTAAAAATTCTTGATTAAATTCATTAAGGGTCCCATAAAATTTCAGCCTAAAACTCCTATTCACCCATGTTATCCAAAAATTCTAAAAAAATAGTAAACGACCTTAGAATATTAAAACTCCTTTTCCAAAGGACTCATTAGAATTTTTTAGCTATAGGGTACGACATTTTTGGGTCTATCCAGGCACTTCCCGGAGCTGTCCCGGCACAAGCCTAACTGAGGTCACTATTCATCAATTCTCAGCCTGAAATGATTTATTATTTCTGCTAAAATTTTTATTTCATTCTTTTTCATCACTTTTTGGTCAGTCAAAGTTCAGTTGACCAAAATCCCTTTAAGCCACTAAGTCGCCCTTCAGTGCCCTGAATAGCACTCTATTGAGCCCAAAGGTACTATTCACCAAACAGTAGTTTTTGGGCGTTATACATTTGTATGACTATTATTCATAATTATATATGTATACAACTCAAAACACTAATATGAATAGTTATGAGGTGCATAATGGCAATTATGGATGAAAAATTGGTACTTCATTATTCTTTGTGATATATCAGTTCGGAATGGCATTTTACAAGCTGTTATGATATGGTAAGATATTTTCAATGCCTTATGGTCTACAAATGACCATTATATGAAATTTGTAATTTTTGGCATATCTGATGCTTAAAGATTATGACTTTATTTAAGAAGTGCATTACGTCAATAATAGTGGTTATTTTGATGTATATATAATGCATTGGTAATTGTGCCATCAAATGCATCGTTCATAATTGAAATGCGCATGTTTGCATATAAGACTCCAAATATGCATGAATATTATTTTAAAACCGAATATGGCTTGTGTTGCATATAAATCACTAAAAATGCATATTGTTGATATTAAATCTGAAAATGGTATGTGTACATATATGGGCATGCTTAATTAGCCTTTTTACCAGTTAAAGTGATTACACCGCTAAGCAAAAGCTTAGCACATTGCTTGTTTGTGATGCATAGGTAACAAGGCAACAGATTAGTGCTAAAGCTTCTGCATTCAGGAGACACAAAGATAACCCTTGTATAGGTATTTTTGTATTCTTTTTGTAATAGTAGTGATAATGTAAATGTAATGGTTATATAGTCAGTGTGCTCTTGTGATCCCAAAGGGATTGGGTCTAATCTATGTTTTGCAGCAGTTTTTTGTATTAAATATTCTAACTATGGATTTTATTTTTTGCTTCTCTCATATTTGTGTGATGATAGATGAGATTGCATATGAGAATGATGGTTATGGAAAGCCTGAGGCTATTGTGCTTGTGTTGTTTTTATGTTGAGTTTGGAGGGTCAGAAGGACCCATTTGAGTTGGAGATGGATGTATTGAGTTTATAGAAGTGTTTTTAAACTGGTAAAAATTTGGAAAAGTGTCCTAGTACGGCCGTTATACTGTCGAATTTTCAACGTGATGACCCTAATATTTACCTCAATTTGTGTGCCAAAAGGTTTTTAATATTTTATTTCATATTTGAGTCAAGAAATATTTTTTTATGTAAAAGTTTTAAATTTTAAGTGATTTTGGATAACGAAACTGGATATCATTTTGTGTGCGCACGTCCATCGTTCGGGTCCGATGTACAAAACAAGCAAAGGGAACCACAATTTGCCTTGGTTAATTGTGGGCTATTGGATGGATGAAAAAAATTAATGTTGACTATCCACCTCACCCATATAAATAAAGAAATCTTTGCAATTAGAAAAGAATAGAGAATGTTGCTTCTATTGCTCAAAATTCTAATCAAAGAACTATGAGTTTTCAAGGCAATTCCTCACAACTTGTTCAAGGTAATTGCATTTTCTTCTACTTCAATTGTTGATCATATTGTGAAGTTTCTTGTAGAAAATTTGTGGTTTTATCCGCTACCATTGTTAGGGTTTTAAAGAGAGGAGAAAAAAGACAGGCAAAGTGATTAGTGAAGGATAAACAATTTTTGCCACTTCTATGCTTCGATACAAGTTTATACATGAATCAAATCCTTGAAGTGTTATTTAATTAACTAAAATTGAGTGATTTTTGGGTTGAAAACCTTTGAATTCATTTGTTGCCATTTTGCATTGATGATTTTTGTGCAATTGAATGATGATTTGATGTGTAAATTGTATGTTCGATGATGCTAAAATGATTTAGAATTATTATAAACTCTTTGGCGATTGAATTGGCATGAATTTAGTGAAATTAAGGAGTCTTTTTTGCTTAAAAATAAAGAAAATCATGACTTTGTTATAGTTCATAAGGGTTCATGTGTAACGCTTGAAATTCTTGGTGTTATGAATAGTACTTTTCAGGATGTGAATAGCCTTTCTTAAGATCTGGGTCACACTTATCCTGCTGAATGGAAGTATTTGTCATAATGTAATTTTGGATAAAATTTGGAGTGAAAACAAAGTCATTTAGATGATTAAAAATGATAGTTAAGATCTTTCAGAAGTGTCACATGAATAGTGACCTAGTTTTAGCTAAACCATAAAATATTCAACTTTTGCTCAAAAAATTTCAGGATCGATACAACCTGATACTTAAATATTCCAAATAGTCCATTGACATTGGAACTGGAATTTTTAAATATCGGGAAGTATTTTTTCTAAAATCAGGTATGGATCAAAGTATGATTTCATTTTCAATTTTTCTCAATTTTTTAGCATAGGTTCCTATGGGTTGAAGGGTCTTGATGGCATGATTTTATGAGATAATTAGAGTGTTAATTAAAGGTTAAATTAGAGATGGAATAATTAAAAGAAAGAAAGTGAAATTGGGTGGAAAAAGGGTGACCATTGGATTTAAATAAGAGTTAATCTTGGCATTCCTTTTTGTTGTCCAAGTCAACGGGGTCAAGACTATATATAAGGTGGTCAAAAGATGAATAATGGGTAGCCACACCTCTCCCCCACTCTCTTAATAGCCAATGCCATCGGAGGGCATTCTTGAAGTTTTTCTTCTTTTCATTTCCTCAATCCACCACCCATTTAAGCTACCCCTCTATCACCCCTAGAACAAACTAAAAATGGAAAATCAAGAAAAAGATGATAGGATTTCATGGAATCGCTATGGAGTAAATAGTGACCAATTTTTTATCAAGTAATATTTTTTAGGTTCTAATATTTTTCCTATGATCTATAAGTGCCTAAGAAGACATATTTATGGTTAGATTTAATTTTAGAGTTGTATTAGATTTATTATGAATTTTTCTAAATTATGCCTATTATATGTGTGTAAACAAAGAAGAAGTAAGAAGAGATAAGGGGAAATAGAAGGCATAGACATGGTCTAGTGGTGTAGTTAACTTGACTTATGCATATTATGTGATTATGTTGACATTAGTATGTGTATGGCTTTAGGTAATTAATACCCATGTTATGGAATTGGTGTATTGCATTTATTATAGTATGAATGATTAGGTGTTGTATGTAATTTGATGATATAATGAAGAATAAGATGATTTAGGAGTGAGTGAATAGTGGCTAAAATCCCTATGAGGCCTAAAATTGATGATTTGGTTATATGAATGGAGTTATAGCACGTGTTATGTGATATGCGTCGTAAGTAAGTTAAATTATGTGTAATTGTGATAAATGGATATACTTGATGCCTTAATTTGAGAAACTATGAGATAGGTGCCTAAAGTGTATAATATGTTAGAATTGAGTGTTTATTGGTTCTAAATGATGGTATAGCCGAATGGACAAGTGGGCATTTCATAATTTCATTTGATAATACCATTTACATTTGAACCTATATGTGAATTCTAATAAGATGCTACAGTAAGACAAGTGCATGTAAAGTGAAAATGTTAAAACGGCATTGCCATAATATATGAAATACTTATATTATGTATGGCATAATGGTATGGCCGAATTGGTTAAGACCAAATGTTGAGCTTATATTTATGCTTCAGTTAATGATTATAAGCTATATGAGATAATGCCATATATAGAACTTGGATTGATGCAAAAATGTCCATAAATATGACTATGCATGTGTATGGCCATAATAATATATGGTATTAATAAAGGAGGATTATGATCACTTAGACTTTTAATTCCCCATTTGTTTATATGTTGATCAATTGATATATGAACTCATTAAACTACTTAAAAATGGTGAAACTTAAAGTATAATGGTAATGCCTCATACAATTAGACAACTTAGATTAGATAAGTTGACTATAGGGAGATATAGCAGCTGCTAGGGTACCCTCGAGTACAACATTTGGCCTCCATGAAATATTTGGCCTTTGGGTAATTACATTTGGCCTTCAAGCATTATTTTGCCTATAGATAACCATATTTAGCCTTCGAGTAATATTTGGCCTTTGGGCACCACTGGTCTCGTTATCCAGTTTTGGTCTATTATTTTTTAGGTAGGGATAAAGTGGATATTCTTAACATAAATATTAGAAGGAAGCTATAAAATAAATTTTACATATGTGTTGATGTTGAACTTAATAAAGATGTTGTGGTTGATATGTATGCATAAAGGACCATTATACTCACTATGGAATGTTGCATAAACATGATGCATGATATTAGTATGATATGTATATTTATATCTATGGTGTTAGTTTTTTATTGAGAATAAAGTTCTTGCATAGCATACATGTGAGCATACATAAGTTAAATTAAATATACCACTAAGCATTTATCTAGCACATCATTTTATCTTATGTTGCATAGGTCAAAGAAGTTAGATTAGAGTCAAATCCTTAAAATCGGTAAGGGATTAAGAGACGACTCTTTTGGTATTTTGCTTTCTTTTTGTATGATTAGTGATGTACTCTAATTACTGGCACTCTTGTGTAATTTGAGGGTTTTAACCTAATCTGCAATGTAAATATTTTTTTTAACTCACTAATAGTATATAATAGCATATTTAATTAAGTATAGTTAGTAATGCATGACTTGTATGATCTCTTTTTTATGAATGTTGAGATTGAGTATGTGGAGTTAAATTAGAGGGTCATAGGGACTCAGTTGAAGTTGAACTATGTTGGGAGTTTTTAGAAGTGTTGTTTTTATGCAAGTAAGTATTTGGGATAGTGCTAGTATAGCCGTTATGCTACCAAAATTTTAGCACGAGGACCCCCAATACTATACCTTGGTAAATAGTTTTCAAAAATCCATATTTTTTTAACTCGTGCATGCAAAATATATTTTAATCTCAAATAATAAATTTTAAATTTTATAATGATTTTTCGCAAGAGTTGATTAGATATCGATTTGTGTGCCACTCGTTATTCGGGTCTGATGATCGGATTTGATAAGAGGTATCACATCATGGTTGTGACCCCTTTGAGCCTCATGTTCATGACCCCTTTGAGCCAAATAAATAGTGCAAGGCCATTAGAAGCCTCACAACCTAACTCACTCAAGCCAAATAAATAGTGTGAGGCCATGAGAGGCCATATTACCATGAGGCTCAAAGGCACATCCGTGACCGCTCTCTACCATGGCAACTTAAGTTTTTAGAGGTAAAATGATTGTATTTTGTGGTGGCTTTGATTGCTTATTAAATTAGCAACATTTGACCAATGCTTTAGCACATTTTCAAGGAGTTTATGACATGATATTGGCTACGAAATTTCAAGATTAAAGTTTAAGAGTTTGAAATTAAGGCTTTATGACTAATAGAAAGGTTAATGCTCAATGAGTTTGAAAGTAAGCTTTGATTATTCACAGCATACTAGAATATAAGAACTATTTAATCATATTATGGCAAAGATACGGAAACTTGTAAAGTGTGATAATGACTTTATGATAATCTTCACTATATGAACGTATATATAAGCTTAATATCCAATTTTATGATTAAGTATTATGAGAAGTGTAAATGTGATGACCGAAAACTATTTTGCTCATGAACTGTATTTTTTATAATGACAATAGCAAACATTATGTAATGATTAGCAACTGATATGATCATGTATGTACATGAGATGTTGACAATTGCATATAATATGTAATGATGACTATGAGTTGATGATAATAAAACCATGGGATTATAAAATATATATGATTAATTGTTTAAACATATATAAAAGCCCTTTGTATGCTTAAACTAACTGAATAGCGTTTGGATAAGTTGGCATGCCATACTAGGGGTCTTAGCAACTACACTAATACTATGGGTACAGTCGTTGGGTTAAGATCAACACTATACATACTATTAGCTCTTCGGAGTACTATATTACTGTGGGTACAGCTACCGAGTTGGGATTGACTTTATCATAATATTTTTGCTTCTCACTTTGGGCATTGGTCTTTATAGCCTTAATACTTTTTGCTAGTTAGTTCCATTATCACAAAGCTACTCCAAAATTAGCTTTGTTCCAAGATGTAAAATCTATGTTGAATCACCATTTAATAAGGCTACTAGGACTTAAGTCTCTTTTTTGGGCAGGACATCAAATACATGTATCTTCACCAGTTAACCAATTTCTAAATGCTGGAGTAGATCCTAAAGAAATCCCACTTCATCATGAATTTATCTTGAATTGGGATCTTTTAGCTGAACTGTATCCCAATTTTACTAAGGGAGCAACCCCATTTTTCACCTTAAATTGGTCAAAATATTCAAAATTTCTTACTTTTCATAAAGGATTAGATCCCGTTACTAGGGGTTTATGGCTAACTAATATTTCACACCATCATTTAGCTATTGCAATTCTTTTTTTGATAGTAGGTTACATGTATAGGACTAAGTAAGGCATTGGGCATGGTATAAAAGATATTTTAGAGGCCCATAAAGGTCCATTTATAGGTTAGGGCCATATGAGATCCTAACAATGCCATGGCATGCTCAATTATCTCTTAACCTAGTTATATTAGGTTCTTTAACCATTGTTGTAGCTCACCATATGCATTCCATCCCCCTGATCCATATCTAGCTACTGACTATATAGACACATAGACTCATAGAGCCTTATATCTCGATCGAAAAAGAATCAATAGAAAAAGAAAGAATAGGAATTATCACTATATTTCTTGAAACAAAGGAAAAGGAAGCGAAAGATGAAACATAAATCCTGGATCGATTAAGCCCTTTCAGGGACTTGCTTAAGAATAAGAAAGAGGTAAATACCATGAAATAAGGTTTGATTTGGGATTCCATAAATATTCCATTCAAAAAAAGAGAAAGTTCAAAACGTTGGGATTTTTAGAGATTAGATGTAGTTATTAATTCACGATATGACATGTACAGAATGAAAACTTCATTTTCAATTCTACAAAAATTTTTATGAAAGCCTTCCATTTACTTCTCTTCAATGGAAGTTTTATTTTCCAAGAATGTATCCTAATTTTTGGCCTAATTATTTTTCTAATGATTGAATCAACCTCTAATCAAAAAGATATACCTTGGTTATATTTCATCTCTTCAACAAGTTTAGAAATGAGTATAATGGCCCTATTGTTCTGATGGAGAGAAGAACATATGATTACCTTTTTGGGAAATTTCCAAAGAACAATTTCAATAAAATCTTTCAATTTCTTATTTTACTATGTTTTACTCTATGTATTCCTCTATCTGTAGAGTACATTAAATGTACAAAAATAGATATAACAGATTTTCTCTTATTTGTATTAACAGCTACTCTAAGAGGAATGTTTTTAATAACTATCTTTGTTGCTCTAGAATGTTTCAGATTATACTCCTACCTATTATCTGGATATACCAAGAAAGATGTACCATCTAATGAGGCTACTATGAAATATTTACTCTTAAGTAGGGCTCTTCTATTTTAGTTCAAGCTTTCTCTTGGCTATATGGTTCATCTAGGGGAGAGATCGAGCTTTAAGAAATAGTGAATGGCCTTATCAATATGCAAAGGTATAACTCCCTAAGAATTTCAATTGTGCTTATATTCAGCACTATAGGAATTATTTTTAAGCTTTCCCCAGCCCCTTCTCATCAATGGACTCCTAACATATACGAAGGAGTGCAATTCGTTTGAAAAATTCCTACCTCTCTATCTATCTCTGAGATGCTTGAATTTTTCAAAACTTTATGGATATGCAGAAGAGAAATGCTATCCCCACTTAGACTAAGACATACCTTTTACTTGTTCAAATAACAATTAAGGTGAAGTAAGGTCAGGAACAACAAATCTCTTTATGATAAAGAGATTCATTTCGTAAGTTATTTATTACGGGTAACTCCTACAAAAGATCGAACTGATGATGTATACAATACTTAAATTCTCGATGTAGATGCTACATAGTTAGTCCTCATCCTTCAAAGACTATGAGTGTAATAGGAGCATCCATCGACAAAAGGATCATTCTAAGATAATCATTGGTTATTGAGAATAAATCAAATCAAATGGTTCTATTTCTCAATCTTTCTGACTTGCTCTTACGAAACAAAGTGGTCAAAAAGAGTGAGAAAAATCGGTCATTCATAACAACTGATGAAGGATTCCTCAAAAAGTTAAGGATTAGTAATCCTTTTTAGAAATCTAATGGATTTGGTCTTATACATAAGCGAGAAAAAGTAATAAAAAAAGAAAGAAGAATTCATCTTCTTTCTTTTGTCACTTAGGAGCCATGCGAGATGAAAATCTCATGCACAATTTTAAATGAGAGAAAGATGTGAGGAATCCTCTTTTCAACTCTAACTCTCCCACTCCAGTCATTGCTTTTCTTTTTGTTACTTCAAAAGTAGCTGCTTCATATTTAGCCACTCGAATTTTTGACATTCCTTTTTATTTCTCATCAAACAAATGGCATCTTCTTTTGGAAATCCTAGCTATTCTAAGCATGATAATGGGGAATCTCTTTGTTATTACTCAAACAAGCATGAAATGTATGCTTGCATGTTGTCCAAATGTCAAATTGGATATGTAATTTTTGGAATTATTGTTGGAGACTCAAATGGTGGATATGTAAGCATGATAATTTATATGTTCTTCTATATCTCTATGAATCTAGGATCTTTTGCTTGTATTGTATTATTTGGTCTACATACCAAAACTAACAACATTCAAGATTATGTAGGATTATATGCAAAAGATCCTTTTTTAGCTCTCTCTTTAGCCCTATGTCTCTTATTCCTAGGAGGTCTCTCTCCATTAGTAGGTTTTTTTGAAAAACTCCATTTATTCTAATGTGGATGGTAAGTAGGACTATATTTCTTGGTTTTAATAGGACTCCTTATGAGCATTGTTTCTATCAACTATTATCTAAAAATAATCAAGTTATTAATGACTGGACAAAACCAAGAAATAACCCCTCACATGTGAAATTATAGAAGATCCCTTTTAAGATCAAACAATTTCATCAAATTGAGTATGATTGTGTGTGTGATAGTATCTACTATACTAGGAATATCAATGAACTCAATTATTGAAATTGCTCAACATACCCTTTTTTAGCTTCTAAAATCTATTTCCTAGTTTAAGATCCATTTTACAAACTAGAATCAAAGAATTAGTTGATTTGTTCTGCCCAAAATGGTAATGGGTTAGAGTTATGGACTTATAATTTATAATCTGATAATCGAGTCAATTCTATGATTCTAAGTTCATTCCATACTAAACCAGATCGGAATAGGCTTATATACATTCTCATAATGAGAAAAAAGGGGTTATTCGAGCATATCTAAATATATATTATGTTTACCTATGAATCTCGGTGTGGAACATAAAAAAAATTCAAATTTTGGTCGAGTGAATAAATAGATAGAGTCTTATGGTTCCAATTATAGGGAAACAAAAAAGCAACAAGCTTACATTCTTAATTTGAATGATTATCTAATCTAATTATACATCAAAAATAAATTAGTACCTAATGTGGGAATTTCTATAAGCAGATTTTCAATTTTCTTTTAACGAGTCCTAAATATTAGCTATTCTCCGTTATAACAATAATAGGGAGATGAATGTGTAGAAGAAAGAGTCTATTGATAAAGATATTTGTTTTTCAAAATAAAAGAGCGGTTGGCTTGAAAAAATAAAGGATTTCTAATCATTTTTTTATCTTATAATTTTATCCTATAATATAAATACACATAAACTAATTAAATGGAAAAAAGCAAGGATAGGAAGTCCATTGATGAGTTTACCTATTTTTGTTTTATCTATTCTTTTCTTATTGTATATACTACTTTTTTTTTACTCTACCACACTATGTATCATCTAATAACCCAAGAAAAATCCTTTATCCTTGCTTCAATCAAATATAATACAAAAAAATCAATATGGAGGAATATCAAAGATATTTAGACCTAGATAGTTCTAAAAAAAATGACTTCTTATACCCATTTATCTTTCAAGAGTATATTTATACATTTGCTCATAATCATAGTTTAAATGGATTTATTTTGTTAGAAAATGTAGGTTATGACCAAAAAAAAATCTAGTTTATTAATTGTAGAATGTTTAATTACTCAAATGGATCAATAGAATCATTTGATTATATCTGTTAATGATTCGAACCAAAATCCATTTTTTTGGTACAACAAGAATTTTTATTATCAAATGATATCAGAGGTCTTTGTCATTATTGTGGAAATTCCATTTTCCCAACGATTAGTATCTTCTTTAGAAAAGCTAGAGATAGTAAAATCTCATATATTATGATAAATCCATTCAATGTTTCCTTTTTTAAAGGACAAATTTACACATTTAAATTATGTGTCAGATGCATTAATATCTTACCCTATCCATTTAGAAAAATTGGTTCAAACCTTTCGCTATTGGGTGAAAGATCCTTCTTCTTTGCATTTATTACAACTCTTTCTTCATCAACATTGGAATTGGAACAATCTTATTGTTCCAAAGAAATCAATTTCTATTTTTAGAAAAGTAATCCAAGATTTTTCTTATTTCTATATAATTCTCATGTATATGAATATGAATCCATCTTCTTTTTTCTCCATAACCAATCCTTTCATTTACGATCAACATTTTCTTAAGTCTTTCTTGAACAAATTTATTTATATAGAAAAATAGAACATTTTGTAGAAGTTTTTGCTAATGATTTTCGAGGCATCATATGGTTGTTCAAGGATCCTTTCATACATTATGTTAGATATCAAGGAAAATCAATTCTGGCTTTAAAAGATAGGCGTCTTCTGATAAAAAAAATTGAAATATTACCTTGTCAATTTATATCAATGTCTTTTTTATGTATGGTTTCAACTAAAAAAGATCGATATAAATTTATTATCCAAGCATTCTCTCAACTTTTTGGGCTATCTTTCAATTGTACAAATAAATCCTTTGGTAGTACAAAGTCAAATGCTAGAAAATTCATTTATAATACATAAAGATAATACTATGAAGAAACTCAATACAATAGTTCCAACTATTCTTTTAATTGGATCATTGGTAAAAATGAAATTTTGTCACGTAGTAAGACATCCTATTAGTAAACCAACCTAGGCGAATTCATCAAATTCTGATATTATCGATCAACTTATGTGTATATATAGAAATCTTTCTCATTATTATAATAGATCCTCAAAAAAAGAGTTTCTATCAAATAAAATATATACTTTGATTGTCTTGTGTTAAAACTTTGGCTAGTAAAACATAAAAGTACTGTATGCATTTTTTTTAAAAGATTAGGTTAAGAATTATTAGAAGAATTTTTTACTGAGGAAGAACAAATTCTTTCTTTGATCTTCCCAAGAGTTTCATCTATTTTGGAAAGGTTATATAAAGGGCAGATTTGGTATTTGGATATTATTTCTATCAATGGTTTTACTGATCATGAATAATTCGTTAGCAAAACATGTAAATCAAAATTTTCCATAAATGATGAAAGTATAACAAAAAATTCATTCATTTTTATTATGAAATGCTCATATAGTAAATGACTAAGGATTGAGCAATTGAGTATTCAACTTCCTTAGAGTTTTTTTTGTCTAGGAAGGGAACGGAACTAAGTTTTAGATCTATACATAGGGAAAGCCATCTATAATGAAAAATGCAAGCACAACTTGGAGAGGGATTTTTTACCTATTTTTTTAACAAGGAAAATTTCTACTCTATCTGACTAGTTCTGGGTTTAAGTCCCAACCATATTTCTATGCTTATGTGGGCCCCCATTAATTCCTTTAAGTTTCATTCTTGTGAACGTACTCCCTAGGTGGGATACTTAATGCATTAGCTACAGCACTACACGGGTCGATATGTACAGCGCCCAGTATCCATCTTTTATGGCTAGGACTACTGGGATCTAATCCCATTTACTCCCCCTAACTTTCTTCTCTCAGTGTTAGTGTCAGCTTAGTAGAGTGCTTTCA
>CANXYI011716879.1:0-18780 GCA_948208565.1 Hura crepitans
CCTTTCATCTAACTGTCCTATTGAACAATTAGGTCAGAAGGCATAAGGGTGCAGTATAAAACAAACAAAGAGGTTACAGGAATCACCATAAAGTTATTAGGATAAGATGTTGAGCAGACAGCTGTGCCATTTACAGCAGCAAATACATTTGCATGGGTTCCCTCACTCACTGATTGAGATGCAAACTGAGGTTCACTTTTACTGATCCCATTCCCATTGAATAGCAAAGAAGGATCGGTTTGATTAGTCTGTTCATCAGGTTGTACGCTGTTAAATGACGCATGCAGATCATTATTTGAGTTGGAATTTGAATCAGCTTGGGTTCTGTCTCTAGTCTGTATGATCATACCAATAACTAAATTAGATGTTTATGTGTTAAACAAGTAAAAACAAAAAGAACTCAAGCCTCAATCTGCATGAATGCATTGCCCTTAATTTCTGGTTTAGAATGCAAACGCCCTAAGAGCTGAAATTATTTTTCAAATTAAGTAGCTCTCAAATATAAACCAAAGCAACAGAGTACTCCCATGTATACTTATTTTTCTTTTAGGTGTCCAATAGTACATTGGTAGTTATCATATTATACTTCTGTTGACATCTGAGTAGTAACACTATTTTAGGATTTTTCAGCTGCATATTAAGTTACTCAGGTTGCATTGTTAGTTTCAATGTTATTGCCACTTCAATTCATTTTTTCGTTATCTTCTTAATTTAAAAGTATTGTATATATAACCTAGGATGTAATATTACATAAATCCTCTCAATGGCATGTCTCCCTCTTTCAACAACTTCAGAGTAGGTTCTCCCGTTTCTAGCTGTCTCCATGCTTATCACTTCTTTAACCTAGATTATGGCATGAATTAGGAGATCAATTGAAAGGTGTCTGATCTCTGTTGTTTAGCCAAACTAGCCACTGGACCAAAGTAGAAATATATAAATAAACGAGTCATTGTATGCACGCATCTATAAGGTAGAGAGAGATGCCTCCAAAAATCTTACTTCATCAAATGGCCTCATGTTGTGTGCATCTTTTTCATCTTGAGCCTAGTTCAGAAAAGAATAACCAATTTTCTTTAGTAAAATAACAATGTAATTAGCGAAAAAATAAATTAAAGAAAAAGCAGATGTTGGCAATGATCAAATAACGAGATAGCTCACCAACTTAAGTTTCAAGTCGTTAATGTTTCTGGTAAGCCTCAAAACATTAAGTTTTAAAGACTGCATTAAAAAAAAAATCAGACATTTATCAAATTCCGTACGACAAAGAGAGAAAATTGGAACCCACTTATCACTGATCAAGACGTGCTTCATAAACGCATATAAACTGATGATGCACAACAATTTTACCTCACGACGCTGTGCCTCTAAAGAGCGGTTCATTGCTTCCCTCTTATTAAGAAGTGTTGGAGGCCTCAAACGAGAAGGCCGCTGATAATTCTTACCACGATATACGACAATAGCATAACCCTTTCTGACTCTTTCAACCGCGACTAATATTCCACCACTTTCAGCTTCTAATAGCTGTGCCACTTCATTCACAGCTCTCAAGCTTTTTTCTTTACATATTATCTTCACAAGTTCCCTATACTTCCAATGAAGATGCATGTTCTCAATTGTACCATCAAAAACTCCCCTTTTACCTGACAAGCAAGGAGAAAATGTTCATCAAGTTCATATGATGAGTTGACGGTCTTCAAATAACTCATGAATATGAACAAAAACTTGTGGAGCTGTTTCTTTACAAATCTCTTCATCAAAATATAACTCACCCAATAAAAGGAAAGGCTTCATTTTCAAGCCAACCTTCGTAAGCATATATCTTTCTTCTTTGGTGATACCCTCCTTATCTTTTTCTGGTTGTTGAGGAATCCCTGAATTTTCCAATTCTGCAAGAAGTTTCTCTGCTTTTGCTTTCTTTTCTAGTGCCTGCCACAAAATTCCAAATATATTATCTACAATGAGTTAGCTAAGAATCATAGTAGCAAATTCATAAAACCATACCATAGCCAATCTGATGTTAGTCCTTTTAATAGCTGCCTCATTTTTCCTCAGTTTCCTCTGTTTATAAAGATCAGAAGTATGGTCCCCAAAAACATCGACTTCATCTTTAGAACCAGAACTTATAATAACATCTTTAGCATTCTCAGCCTCCTTTGCAGTGTCACTTGATATGCTACTTTCTCTACTATGTTTATCAACAAAAATTACATGCTTTCTTCTCTCTTCTATTGCAGAAGAAACAGCAGATGGTAGGAAATCCTTTCCCCTATAAAGCACAATAAATTCCCTATCCCGTGAAAGCAGAGTTCCTCCAGTCAGCCACTGCAAAAAGAAAAAATGTTCATAGTTTATTAGATGCTAAAATTCGTGTAGTTGACTTCACAAGTTGATGTCTAGTAAGAGTTTCTAAACAATAAAAACATAAATTACTTTTAAACTGTTAATATGTCATGGCTACCAGATCATATAAGTTCTCTAGGTAATTTTACAAATACACCAACTAAGATATGCTAACGGCCCTTATGATTACAGGGTAATTGTTACCAGAAGAAGTCAGCAAGACCATGTACCTCTAGACTGCCATAACTACCAGGAGAAGAGCACACAAAGAGAAAGGGAGTCTGGTTACCATTTAAGATCTTCTATTTCAACAAAAAGGAAGAGAAAAATCTTGATAGTGAACTTAAAGCGTATTAATATTAAAACTTTTCAACTTGAGATAATGTCTGTTGGAACCATCAAATCAGCACAACTCATTCATAATTTCTTTCTTTCTTTCTTTTTCCTTTGCTCTGTCAAGATTCTCTAGCTAAAGTTGGAAATGACTAAAAGATAGAAGCCTGAAGGCTATCAACACGCTTATGATTTCACAAATTAGCATGAACAAATTAATATTACTGAAAAGATTGTATCCAAGATAAAAAGATTTTAATATAACAAAGTTAATGATTTTGGCATTAACAGGCGATGCAAACAGCTGTGCTATTACATGTTTGATAGCTACAAGACAGAACAGAGCCATCACCATCTCATCCATATTTTTTTTGCTCTGTCTTGGCTCTCTAGCTAAAATTTGCAAGTGAAAAAAGATACAAGCAAGAAGGCTATTGATAAAAAAGTTGATGATTTTGGCATTCACAGGCGAAGCAAACAGCTGTGCTTAAATGATTGATAGCAGCAAGGCAGCAAAACACATTTCAATAGAAGGTTGATTATGGTAAGCCAGTTGCAGCATAACTTGCTCCAAAAAAAATCCAAATATAAATCATGGACAAGGGATAATAAGCAGTTTACTCGGCAGAGTAAAAACTTAGAAATATGAGGCTTTTAATGAGAGCAACTACAATAGTTAGTTACTTTGTATTTTCCAAATACGAACAGTACATCTGTTAGGAAGAAATTCCTAACTGAGCTGAAAACAGAAATACAGAATAGAAGAAACAGAATAGAAGGCCTGTTCTCAGAGTTTCAGAGAAGGGAATAAAAGAGGAGAGAGGAGAGAAGAGAGCAGAGAGAATTTAGTATAAGAGAGAGAAATATTCATTGGTAAAAACTGGTCCCTCTGGGTAAGGGACGTTACATATATAGGCAGTAAAAGAATGATGCTTTGTGTGACTCACATGCAATCAACATCAATACATTCTATTGGTAACTGAATATCAGTTACTAATTTTCATCCTATACAGCTGTAATTAGATTAGGCAGAATGCCTTATTTACCCCTTCCTACGTTTGTATGTTACAACATCCTCCTAGAAATACACCTAAAATAACCTGAAAATATAAGCAGTCATTAAGTAAAAAGCACCATTTGAAGTAAAACATGGCAAAGGCCCTCAATTTTTTGAGAACCGGAATTCCAAGCAAATCAGGAGGACAAAAACCCACAAAAACAACAGAAGGGCATAGTTGCCAACTTGTACTGACCTTTATCTCTTCAGCCATCATCTCACTATTAGTGTTCTGTACTCCTCTTTTGACTGCAATTTTAGCAATCTCGCATTTTTCCCAAAGCTTGACAATTGAAGCAGCTAAGCCTTGAAGTTTTCTATTTCTACCTGATAAGAAAAAGAAAGCAAGTTGTCAAATATTAATCAGGAAGATAATATGAAGGAGAATTAGAGACCAGTCTCACCTAACGCAAAATGGCAAGGCAATGGTCGTCCTAGCCTCCTTAGTGTAGTCATTTCGTCATCAGTCAGTTTGGCCTTGATGCCATATGGAAGAAGTCGGAAGGGTTTTCGATACCCAGGAACAATAGCAGGAAGAAGATCAGCATCTACTGGGAGCGGTTCATATCCCCACCAGTCAGTAAAACGCGGGCCTAGTCCATCTAGCAAACGATCAACTTCTTCCGCAAGTTGTGCTTCACCAGGAAGTTGAAATCGCACCCTATTTGGGGAACCAACACCTTGTATTAGGGCCCGTCCAACCATTTCACGGGTTGAACTCGTTCCAGAAGACTCTATACGATCTGGTCTGGATGAGGAGGTCTCCATTTTGTCACCCTTGGACTCTACATTTATATCTTGTACAGTACCAACAGAAATGTCAGCTGTTGTAGGATTATCTGATAAGAAGTAGGGATACTTATAATCGGCTCCCCTATAAAGCACTATTTTACTCCCAGACCTCCAAACAACCATTCCACCGGTTTTTCTCTGCAATGATCAGAAGACTTAATATCACTATACTGGGATACTCAATAGCAAATATATGTCAAAACTTAATGCTCTAGTGAATAAGTTATGAAGAGTGTTTGCTAAGTTATTCCACCAAATATAAGTTACTGAAGTAAAATTAGTGAACATAGAGTATGTATATATTGAAAATGACTGTCTGGGTAGCCTGAATTTTAGCCCCCGCAAAAAAAGACTTTTACAGATATATTGTCTAATAACCAAAGAAATACAATTCAAAATTTCTTATAAAAATTAAAGCATTCCAACCTCCAACAAATCATGAGTCCTCTTCATGTTCATTCTGCACAAATCCTCACAAACAATCTTAACCACTTCAGCTCTCCTCCATCTTTCATGAATCCCATTAACAATCCCTTCAGTAATCCCAGCTTTTCCCACCTTCACTTTCCTGTTTTCCTCAATCCCAATTCTCCTTAGCCTCCTCAGCTCCTCCTTAGATAAGCTCAGTTCCGCTAAAGTTGGAGCCTTTGGCTCTCTTTTCCTCGCTTCTCTCTCTTCCTTCACCTCCTTCCTCAACTCATGATACCTAACTATCGCGTCCCCTGATCCAGGTCTTGGCACCGGGTTCTCCGGCGTGCTCCAGCTGGGGTCCAACGTATGCCCGACCCGGCACTTGGACAATTGGTGTGGAAGAGGGATAAAGATTTCGCCAACTGATTTTACTTCAGTTTCGAAGTCTGTACTAATGGTCTGGGGCTTAGAGTTTTGTTCGGTGAATCCGAGAGAACGGAGCTTATCGGCTATGCGTTGGATGGCTGAGTGAGGGAGAGTTTCGGAGTCGGGTACGGTTGCGGAGCACCGGATCAATGATTGGGAAGGGTTTGACGGATTGTGAAAAATCAGGGTTTTGGGGATTGGGAAATGGGGAGAAGAAGGGTTTTGTAGGGTTTTAGGCGGAGGAGAAAAATGAAGATGATGAAGAGAGAGCAGCATTTCATTTCATTTCACGGGAGAAGATTGGAAGCTGAAATGAAAGAGTAACAAGTGGTCGTTGGCTTTAATTTGTAACGGAAAATCTAGTTTATCTCTAGTCACGTGCGTAGCGCATGATGGAGTTCCAAATGTTGTCTTTTTATTTTTCTTGGAAAAACACATTTTGGTTTCATTATTTGTTTTAGGATAATTAAAAATTTTATCCCATTTAATAATAATTAAAATTTTAATATTTTTTAACAATTAAAATTTTAAATTGGCATACCAACTGTATAAAATTTACTAAATATTTAAAATCTTAAAAAAATGCTACCATCCATTAAAAATATATTTTTAAAAAAAAATTAATTAATATGCAACTATGTAACACTCATATGCTAAAAATTTTGAAAAATTGTCTTGTTAATATTTTTTTAAAAAAACTTATGGATCTCACATACTCGCCACATCAAAATTTGTTTAATTTTTAATAAAATAATAGACAAAATGTTTTTTATTATTATAAAATGATAATTTAAATTTTCAATTATTATGAGAAGAAAGTTTAAATTTCAATTATTATGATCTAAATATAAAGTTAAATTTATAATTAATGCTATGTTTTATGAAGCCTCTAAATCTAAATTTTAATTTTCATGCCCTCATGAATTTTAATTTTGTTTCTAATAAGACTTTATTTAACAGAAAAAATGGATTAATAAAAGATTAAAGTTTTAGGAAAAAACGTAAAGTTTAACTTCTTCATTTTCGAATTTGTTCAAATGGGAGCTCTTAATAGAATTAAAAAATAAAAAAAGTTTGAGTAAATTTTCATGCCCTCAATGGAAAATATATATATATATTTTTTAAAAAAGTGAATTGTTTAAATTTGCATAATTTCTAATTTTCTTCACCCAATTTTTAAGTAGAAAATGTTAATTTATATATTTTTTTCTTCCGTCTAGTAAGTTGTTACTAAAAGTTAGAACAAAATCAAAAGTCAGAACATAAAAAGGTGAAAAGTTGAAAAATGTAAATTTTTTTTCATTATATGCATTCTCAAAGGAAAAAAAAAAAAAAAACTAACCATCACCTAAATTGACGAAGGAAAATAAATTACAGCAGTTAGTAAATGTGCATTAGCGGATACACTCTAAGCATTCAAAACTACAGAGGAGATAAATAAAATAAAATTACAGATCAGGTTTACATACTTATAAGTAAGACCGTGTAAAATTGAAGCAAAATTAAAAATTGAACCAGTGACAATTTGATCTATTTGATTTGATTTTTTTGTTTAATTCAATTTTTGGAGGCAAAAACCGAAATAATCGAACTGGCCGAACTTTACAAAATGACGTTATTTTTATACATAAAAAATAAAAATATATAAAATTTTTGGTTAATTCGGTTCTGTTCCATTTAAATATCGATTTATTCAGTTCGATTCTTATAAAAAGTTCAATTCTTAAATTTTTAAAATTTTGATTTTTAATTCTGAACCAAACTGGCAATTTGCACACCCCTAATAAGCGTTAAAAACGACTGAATTTTATAGGGCTTGCTTAAATTTTAGTAAGTTTGGTTCTAATTGAATTTTTTTAACTTATTTAGCTGAAAAATTAAGAATACAAACTAAACCAAATGATCTGAAATAAAATCCAGGCAAAAGATGAACAATTATCAGATTTAATTCAATTATAATATATAGGGAGAAAGTGCAGAACAACCATTCAACTTTCTGAAATAGAGCATATTTATCTTTTAACCATTTTTTTTTTTAAAAATACCTTTGCCATTAAAAAATTGGTGCAAAAATATCCATACTCTTTAGAAACTAATGTAAATCTGCTATTTTTTTTTGTAAATTTGCAAATATACCTTGCTGTCTGAAGCCTTTACATCTTTTAATGCAAATGTACCATTAGTCACAAAAAATGACAAATTTACACTAATTGGCATTTTCTTAACAAATAAAAGTTAAGCGACAATATGCTCTATTTCAAAAATTATAAAGTGTATTTTGCACATTCGCCCTCATATATATAAAGAACATGTTTTGGACTTCTTTTGCCACTGTAGTGTGAATAATTAATCATATCTCTTCCTTGAGATTGCCCTTTTTTTATATATATTATCTAATATCCAAAATCTATTGACTTGACTAATCCTGATTTCATCGGAGTAAACCCACAAAAAGAGAAAACACTCCTTTCCAAATGAACATAAATTGCATTTTTATTATATGATGATAAACAATCCATCACATTTGAATAGATTTTCTGCTCATTTACAGCAGACAATAGATTACAGAAAATATTGTTGTAGTATTAAAAAATGATACAATCCCTTATTTACAGTGGTTTCATTATGCACATTTTATATGAACAACCAGTACGGGCTAGAGCAGATCATATGGTCATTCAAAGAATGGCAGCCACCTTGTTCCTGTAATCGAAAGCGAACCGAAGTTTAAGCAAAACAAATGCATTAGTGAAAGTATGGTACTTGAATGCACATACCAAATCATTTCAGTTATATTCATTCTTAATGGATTGAATAGAATTACATCACTCTTATTACATTTATTTCCATCTCTCCGCATTCCCCTAATCTGATTTATCATACAACCATGGAACTCTTCATTAAATACTCACAGTTTAGGATGGAAGTACTGATCTAATGTGATAGGCTTAGGACCCCCAAACCAATTGATCAGAAAAATATCTTCGATGTCTAATTTGAAGAACTGGAAATTGTGATCCTTAGGCCAGCCTATCAGCCATAAAAATTAAATGAAGATCCTCTTAGCAACCTCAACTTTACAAGATAAGCAAAGGCACAAATAATCACAGATAAATTTGGTTACTTACCTGGCATTTCAGGATGCTTGGTGAACAAAGCTTTTTCAGCAAACTCTGCTTCGCTGGAGCTCAGCTCAACTACCTTCAACTAATTTGTCAAATGGGACAATACTTATTAGTGCAAAAATTTCCATAACAATATAATGAAGAGAAAGGTACTTTGTGCCGTTAACATTTGTCTTTGAGCTCTATTTTGCCAATCAAGTTGCCCTTAGAGCCAAAATGCCCCATGGATGTTCAAAACAGTGCTAAATGCACTTAGTTGTTGAAGAGAGTACTGAAATGCCCATATTTAGCACCATTTTCAATATATAGACGGACATTTTAGCTCCAAAAATAATTTGAGGGGCGATATAGAGCTCCACGATAAACATTAGAGGCGAACAGTACCTTTTCCCATGCACTAAACATGTCTAGTTACAAAATTGAACAGACAAAGATGATTAAAAATAGCCAGAACATAGGTTTGTTTCTTCTTGGTTTAATCAAAATTGTGCGAAAAACTTGTCCAGGCTATTTCCAACTTAAAAACATTGTAAATAAAATGCATCAGGTCATGGCCTTCAAAAAGAGTAAACATTTACCTAAAACTTTATACATTTAAGCTTTTCTTTTACTAGATTTTCCACCTTTCCTTTAGTTCAAAAGAAATGAGAAGGCTAACATTACGAAATTCAGCAAAGTTTTAACGATGCTTTAGTTTTGAACATAAGCAAAGGGTGGAAGGAAATGATAAGAATGGAATTATAACAGAATTCCTTCACTTAAATCTTGTTGCTAACATTAATTTCATTTGCCATTACGAGTAAGAGTAAAGTTCACCATTCTTGGAAAAATTAACCATTGGAGTTGATGATGCATAAATAAAAAAAACTAGGCTAATGAGATCAAGAGAAGCGTCATAAAGACTAAGACAATAAGAACTTAAAAATTCTACCATTAAATAGTAAAATATTGAGCCCACACCCTAACAAGGCTATGAAGAATCAGGAAATTATCCAAATACTTGTCAAAATATCAAAAAAGAATCAGGAAGTAGGGTGCTATATGAACATTCAATCTGCAACATATGTTACTGTTCTTCCAGAAATAGTTTTTTGGGCATGTTCTGTCCATGTATGATTCAAACACAACATACTCAGACCAAATAAAAATTGAGAACAGAAGATTTTGATTTTGGATATACCTTTCCGGTCAGTGTAATTTTGGCACAAGTGGGGTTCTCAGGGTCAGCCTTTCCGCAAGTTCCTAAAGGATATTCACTGATTGTCAAGGAAGACCTCTGGTCTTCCAATGCATTTCTTGCTGTTGGATCTAGAGTCGTCAAATAAAAATATGGTATGCCACTACTTTCATCGGGTAGCCCATCACTAAATGAAACAACATTCCTACAGTGCAAAACCACGAGAAAGGAGCATGAAAGTTATATATAGTTTGAGTCTACGCATAAGTACAAGACATGGGACCAAAAACCTATGCTCCTCAGTGGGACATTGTACGAAGATATTACAAGCATTTTGCGAGGAATGAAAGCTAGGAAAAACATATATGTGTGCAATATTTTATTATACATGAGACTAACACAAAATTAATGCTCATTGCATGCCATTAATAGTACTCAAATTGTGAATTAGTCTTAAAAATGTGGAAGAAAGCTTTAAGAGTGTTGTTATGAGTGTTGTCAGCGTAGTACATTTTGATGTTTCCAGAAAGAGCAAGGAAGAATAAATTTACATCATATCCATGGTTTCAAACAGATACTATGCAAAGCCCATCACTAGCCCCTCTCCTCATTACAGTTCTTATCCTACCAATTCAAACTATAACATCATATCCTTGTACTTGGTCTATGATGGACTCATCCAATCACAAATTGCCACGTTAGAAAATAGCGTTGTTTTTCATATATGGCAAATAGTGATTGGCAGTTCACGAAGGACTAGCTCTAAGTGTTTTCCATATAGCTGTTAGCATGATTTGGTGAAAAATGGAATCAAACAGGCACTTCAAGGTGCATAGAAAGCAGCCTGCAAAGTGCTGGGGGATACACTAGAACATCCAACAAAGTTCAATCTTCTTGTTTATCAGGATTGCTTTCACTTATTTTTGCCTGATCTTACTGACTATTTAATCTCTAATATCATTCCTGTATAAAGAAATATAAAGGCAAAAAGAGGTACACTCTTGGCCCTTATTTTATCTTTTCGAAATTTCAATTACATACTAACATAGTGTCTTGGATATTATGTTTTCAAGGTTAAATACTTCTACACATGAAGTTGATTTAATACAATTGAAATCCCATTGCATGCTACCAGATAGATGAATTCTCTTTGTCCAAATTTCATGATAACAAATAGATGAATTCGCTAGCTCCTCCAAAAGTACACTTATGGCATATTCCAGCCCCTTTTTTTTATGGTTCAACATCAAATGGTTTCATAATTTTACCGTTCAAGGTACGGCTAAAGGTTTGATCAGTGCACTCCCTCTAATTTCTATTTTATTTCAGGTTTGACAATTATAATTAGATGTATGTGTATTTCTGCTTGTTGAGCAGCTAATTAAACTTCTTGAGATTATTTTGCAGAAGTCCAAACCAACACCTAATTCGCAATCATCAGTAATGTAACATTTCTTTCTTTTGTGTCTTCTAATTTTATAATCACAAATGTCTTTTCCTTTTCTATTTTTGCTTCTTATTCTGATGTCTAAATTGCTGTTGATATCCTTGTTCACAGGCTTTCAGATTCTATCCTAGCTTTAAAGCAATGGTCAGCAACTTTGAAATCATAAATAGCCCCCAATGTCATGTCAAATGTGACAATTCTAAGGAAATCAGGGGTTAATATGACAACATTTTTTTTTAATGAGAGCATAGTCCCAATACCGACTATTCAATGCATCTCCTACTGTACACAAAAAGAAAGATCCAATATTTGATATAACAAAGGAAACAAAAAGTTTTGATGGGTTTGTGACCATGGATCCCATACACAAAAAACTATATTTGCAATGTAGGAATTCTATAAATAAAGAGATGAAGGCAATTTTTACACATAAACTAATCGATGTAGGTGATTTTACCCTTGAACTTTTCTTTTATCGATTTTTACCCTTGAACTTGAAGAAATTGCAAAATTACCCTTTTTTGAAAAATTTGATGTGACAAATGGAACTAAAAATAGCCAATAAGATTTCCCTAACTCTCATAAGTAAAATCACCCAATTTCGAGTAGTTTATGTACCCTTTAGCACACAGCAACTAGGTGGAGAACTCCCACTAGCTACCGTTAAGCCTGTTCGTCATGTCAGATTTCTGCCTTAGAGAAGGGCAACCCTTGCCTATTTCTATAAGTTCGGGGGCAAAAAATCACTCAAAAAAAGTTCAGGGTTAAAACCAACCCTAATAATTTAAGGGTAAAAATCACCTTTATCTCATAAATATAGAACTGTCTACAATCCTAATCAGAGAGAAATCAACCCTGGTTAATAAAGGTGCAATTCGAGTTAACAACTCAAGTTCTGCACTTCAAGTGAAATTTTGTAATTTTGGGTCCTTAACTACTAGTTCAAGTAACCTTTCCACGAAGTATAGAAATGAAGCTCTAGGCTTTGAGCACTAGGTTATATAACATATATCTATATCATTTTAATGAAGTTTGAGATCTATTGGCAAGAATAAGATCAATTGACAACTGAAATTTCAATCTTTTTTACTCTAAATGTAAATCAACCCCACAATTCATAGCATTCTGAACCTTTTAACCAGAAATAAAACAATTAAACCTAGCTTAATTGAGTTTCACAGAAGCCTTCATAATATATACTTAAAATATGAGCTAAAACTTCATAGCAAAAGAAACATAGAAAAAGAAAATTACCCGAAGGGCGCCCCTCCCAAATCCGATGATATGGTACTGCAAAATTTAGAACAACAAATAAGCTCTAATCTTAAAAACCTGCCTTGAAAGAAAATGATATTGATTTGCCCTCTACATTTACTTCAAGATAATGATTTGCTCTTAAATTTAATATTGGTTCTAAATTGCCCCTATATTTACTTGGAGCACGTTTCGGGAAGAATTCACTAATAATTTAGTCACCAAGGATACTAAAGGAGAAGAAATACAAAAAATTGACACATATTTAAATGCGAAGTCTCTGTTTTGTCAATTAATACTTCATAAAATATACTCTGTGTCATTGCTATTAAGCATTTTAATCATGTTTTTCTTTTGAAAAGGGCAATCCGGGGCAATTTAGAATTGAAATTAATGATAAAAATGTAATCCAAAGAAACCTGGATGGAAAATCATAAAATTTTCCCCAAAAAATTTAAACAAATAACATACCTAAACAATTTCAAAGAATCATCATATTCATATATTAAAAAACGGGGAAAGGTTAAAATTTACCCCTAAACTTTGCAAAATAAACAACCTTTGCCCCTCAACTATTTTTTGGTCCCTAAACTTCCAAAATGGACAGAAATTACCCTTTTTGGTAAGTTTTTGCCTTAAACTTTCATTATTTTAGGAGCAAAATCAATTCATTTCAAAAACTTCAGGGCAAAAATTATCTATTTCAGGCTTTTTATGACCTTTCAATTCATCATAAGGGCATATTTTCAGAGAAAAAAATGTTTAAGGGCAAATATTGTCTATTTTGCAAAGTTCGAGGATAAATTTTGAAACTTTTTTTCTTCAGAAAATGTCAAGAAAAAGCTATCGTGATAATTTTGCCCCTGAAATTTTTTGAAATGAATAGATTTTGCCTCAAAACATGAAAACTTACTGAAAAAGGTAATTTCTATCTATTTTGAAAGTTTAGAAGCACAGAAGAAAAATTGAGAGCAAATGCTATCTATTTTGCAAAGTAAGGGGTAAATTTTATGCTTTGCCCTAAAAAAATTCATCAAATAACAGATATAAGCCACAAGCGTAATAATTAAAGAACTGATAAATCTATATTTCCATCTTCAAAGTAAGTAGCAAATATTAAAATTATTCAAACTTCCCCAATTATATGCCCTTTACATTACTTATATCCAAATATATAACTATATCCAATCCAACTCATCATCAATACCGCTCTGAATTTTAAAAGCATTAAGAACTCCAAAACCAGTAGAACAAAGCAAATCAATAAGAAAAGCACAGTATCAAGCAAAACAAAGTGATGGATAAAGAGAGAGATACTTCAAGACACCCCAAGAATTCTGGGAAACAAGCCAACGAGCAGTTGCAGCAGCATTATTTCTGTCTGGTTTCTTCTTGAGCAGCAACAACCTTCCTTCTACAGGATCCTGAAATCCCACAAAGAGCAACACCATATACCCAACATAAAAACACTTGATGCCCATAATCTGTCTGTCCTTTTGTACCGAATTGAGATTGACTACGATGATGAAGATCAAATACGAGATTATTAGTGTATTTATACACAGACAAATTTAAATAAATAAATAAAAATTTATAGCTGATGATGAACTGTACAGTCGTTCTCTGTGTTTATCCTTCAAAGAAGCAACCAAAGAGTTGCAGTTTATATCCTCTGCAACCAAGTCCACAGTATGATATGATTATCGAATCATTCAATGTAGATATTGACTTCAACTTCAATGGAGAAATTGTAAGTGGATGTTTTTTCTTGACTTGATGATATGGGTTGCAGCAGATTAGACAGTTGGAATATGGGGCCCACGTTTTGCGGATCCTTTTAAGCAAAATCTATTGTCAATCCTATGTGCACTCTTCTTTTATCTATTGGGCTCACATGGAAAATCCAGCTTGGTGACCCGTTTGGATAATGCGTTAACCATATGGTTTAGCTTTTTTTTTTTTTTTATAAATAAAATTTCATATTTCAATGGCAATGGTGCGTCGGTGCGCACGGATATGCACCGTCGAATTAAGCGTGTGATTTATACACGCTTTGATTTAACAGCATGCATTCATGCACACCGACGCACGAGCGCACCGTAAAAGTATTCTATTTCAATTAAAATTTTTTAAATTGGAGTTTTAATGAAAATTAAATTTTTTATCTCAATAATACATCAAAACTTGACAATATATGCTTAATTTAATAATCAAATGCAATAAATAATGTCAAGAATTTAATTAAAAAATTATATTAATTAATTTGAAAATAATAAGTAATATTTGATATTTAATTAAAAAAATTATATTTAGAATTTAATTAAAAAAGATGTCATAACTTAATTTTTTTTTATAATTACATCTTTTGGGGGCGGTGGTAGTAATTGATTTTTGGTCAATTAAAAAAGTAATCAGACTTTCAACTGCTGAATTACAAGTGATTTCTAAAATTTTACTTGTTAATTAATTCTTTTTTTTCAAATAAGATTTTGAATTTAAATTTAATGAAAAAAATCATTGTTAAAAGAATTTTAATTTCCAAGATAGAGTCGGATTAAATAAAAAAGATTTGTGAGGTTTTGATACAACATTATGAGAAAGAAAAAGCTTTCAAAACAAAACCCAAAATAAAAAGTTGAAGCTTTTTTTTTTTTTCCATTTATAAAGAAACAACAAATAATTTTTAACAATGTTGATTTTTTAAAAATGTTAAATAATGTGAAAATTACTTTTTGTTATCTTTTTACTTCATTTTTTTATAAGAGAGGGGCCTAAGCTGAGGAAAACAAACTAGTTACAAAGACGAAGAAAGCAAATGCCTATGATATCCTTCTGTAAAATTCCTTGAAGACTCATAGGAGGACAGTCCCATTCTTGATAGCTCACAAAAAGAGAATGACCATAGTTTGCCAACTAGTCTGCTCCTCTATTATCTTCTTTATAGATATGAGAAACTTGAACATCCCAATCCCTATTAATCATTTCTTGAATGGATTTGACTAAAGCAAGGCCAGAGTGATGCTTAGAGCTTTTGTTGATCAAATCCATTACTATTAAATTGTCAATCTCAAGATCAATAGTCCTATAACCTTTTTTCCAAGCTAATTGGAGACCATCCTAAGCACCCCATAGTTCAGCTTATAGAATAGAACAAACACCTAAGCCCCTTACATAGCTATTGATATCAAATTTTATCACACAAAAAATTTTATGGTAAAAGAGATAATAAGCATTTATAAATCTCTTTTGAAAATAATTAATCACAAAAGAAATTTATTATTACCTCCATTTTTTTTAAAAAAAAAAGAGGAGAAAAGATTTATTATCCCCATTTAAGTAATAAATAATTATGAAAAAATCCAAATCAATTTGATCTAAAGGAAATCAAGTTTACTTGAAAACTTCAATTCTGTATTTAATATGAAAATTCAAATCCCATTATTTTCATTCACTATAAGATAATTTTATGAGTTAATTTGAACTTTAAATCTAGAGTTTTCAAAAGAGCTAAAATTTTAATTATAATTCATTCAAATAAAACTAACTGATTAAGAAAAATGGGTTCAAAGCCCATATTTTACATTGGACCACAGGATCTTAAATCCATAATAAGTAAATAAAATAATTCAGAATGTCCATTACACATTAAATCCATAATAAATAAAATAGTCCAGAATATCCAATTAGAGTACACATCACAGGCCCAAGACCAAAGTTCTAATAATACAATACAATGAATCAACTAATAAGGCCCAAGCCTATCAAGAAAGCCCAATAAAAAAAAATATCCTTGAGAGCAATGAATGCCTGCAGAAACCCAACATACAAAGATGGTTAGAACAACATACAATCGTTTAGCCCTCCAGGTAGAATTCAACCAACAAGGAAAAATGAAAGAAAATTAATGAGGAGTGGACTTCAGCAGAAAAAGAAAAATTACACCTTATTGTCCACTATGCACACACAGTAATTGGCCACTATAAAAACGAGATTCATGAAATCAAAAAAAGGAGGGAGGAGAACCAGGGGAGAACAATCAAAGGGAAGGAGCAAGGAGTAAGGAAAACGGAGATAGTGAAGCTTAAAGTCCAAGACTCCAAAATTTTCTTCACCAAAAGGTACTGACTATCTCTAAAAATATAGAAAAATAAAAGGAATTCATCCTTTCCTCCATAAGGCCCAGTATTGGACCCGTACGAAGGAAAAGGAACCATTAGAATTAATGGCATTCCTTTTAGTTTCCTAGAATTACTTATGCCATGACATGTATTTATTTCTATATGAATTATAGTCCTCAGAATATTTTTTATGTCATATGATTTTATTTCCAGTCCACCATCATCCCTAAAAGAATATTGAACACTTAAGTAATCCAGAAGTCTAGTGTAGCATTTGTATTTTCAGTAGAATATCTTCAGGATACATAGGGTGTTCAAAAAAAACTTTTAGAGGCGTAAACTGTAAAAAAAATAAAATACATTCAAAGGTTTTCGCCTTCTCATAGGGCCATTTTTTTCTAAAAAAGGGGTTTTTTTAAAAAAAAACAAATTAGCCGAAATAAGTTTTTTTTAATAAAAAATTAAATCTCGAATCTGCTTATAGAAAATAAAAAAAAAACCTTTCTGAATAAATAAATGAAGTAAAGCGACTTAAACATGAAAAACAAAATGGTAATAGGTAGATGAATTAACCAGATTCTTTTTAAGATATACTGTACTAAAAGTAAAACTAAAAATCGTCTTAAAATTAGAGAAAACAGCTACAGATCCACTCATGTAGCAGTAGAGATACGAACCAAAATATCACAAAATGAAAGTCGGTAGAGTCGAGCAGTAAATAAACTACGAATAAAAAAGAGAAACAAATTTCTACACATTCATCACAAACAGAGAATAAACAAAAACATAGAAAGTGAAAATACATCCCTTATATGCCATTATAATTTTAAAATTTACCATGCCAAGAATCGTTGAAAAAGGGTGAACATCAAAACAAAAGATTCTCAGGTAAACATCAAAATAAAAGACTCTCGAAAAAAAATGTTTTTGAAGAAGATAGAATGTGATACTGTGAAGAAAAAATCGGATCTAGAAAATTTAAAAAGCACTTTTTAAAAAAAAACAAAAAAAGAAAAGCTTCAAAGAGAAAATAATCGGCCTTCAAAGACAAGTTTTCAAGAGACGAAAATAAAAGTAATAATCTTTTCTCATAAATCCGAAGCGCTCTCCTTCAGAAGCCAAGCGAAAACCATGCTTTCAGCCTGAACATCAACAAAATAAACGGTCTAAGTTAGAAACAGAACCGGTGAATAAAAGTCTTTCAAAAATGATAATAATAGATGAGAAGGCCTTATTAGATTTGAAGTTCCAGTTCATAGTAGATAGATTTCCTCTTTAGTATTCAACCTAAAAACGAAAGAAAACGGCCATTGTAGCAATGCAACATACAAAAATAGAAAAGAAGTATACATAACGCCAGAAAATAATAAAAGTGACAGGTATTAAGAAGAAGGAAAAGTTTGAGAAATAATATCAGAAGAGGGGATGGGTATAATGGCTGAGAGCATAGAGAGAGAGAGGAGATAATAGCATCTAGAAAAAAAGAGAGAATAGAAGAGGCGTTTAGAGCACGATGATTCTTGGGGAAGGAGAAAAGAGAATAAAGGGGAGAGAGGCGCGGCAGAAAAAATTTGTTGCAAGAAATGACCAAAATGCCCTTCCTCAGCTGAAGCGCAGAAGCTTCTAGAGCAGGGGTATTTGGGTCATTTCTCGAGGCAGAAAATTTTAATTATTCTAAAATAAAATAAAAATCTGTCACAGGAAAAGTTCAAAATGCCCCTTTTTGGTAAAACGTGTCTACTTCCAGAAAAGGAGGGTATTTTTGTCATTTGACCGGCGGCATTATCTTTTAAAAAGGGAAAACATTAAGGACCATTTTGATAATTTATTTAGGCCCGAAATTTATTCTAAAATTGCATTATTAAACTAAATCTTAAATGTGTGTCTATTTAGTCTAGTTTATTTAACTTATTCTAGCATAATTTATGGGATAAATCTAAAATTAATTTCCTTTCTAGAAAACTTTTCCTTTAATAAGATAGCCTTAAAATTAATTTATGAAATTAATTTTAGAATTTGTCAATTTATTTCTATAAATTAAAATTCTTTTTTTTAGTTATTCAAGCCTTAATTATGACATTAATTAGCATAATTTATGGGTAAATAATAAATTAATTCCCTTTCCTTAGAAGCCCTTTCATTGATAATGTAATTTTGGAATTAATTAGCCTAATTCATGAAATCAATTTTAGAATTATCATTTAATATTATAATTATAAAATTAATTAGCATAGTTTATTGATGAATCATAAGTTAATTTTCTTTTATTAAGAAGCTTTTCTTGATAATGCAATTTTGGG
>CANXYI011716885.1:0-24596 GCA_948208565.1 Hura crepitans
TGTGGGATGTGTAATAGGAAACATTGGGGGACCCTATTAGTAAACTAGATAGGGAGAATGCTTCATCTATGAAACAAGAGATCACTACTAAAGGGAGTGCCCTAAGAAATAGGTAGAGGCTACTAAGTTTGAAGCCTTATCTCTAGCAACAAGTAAAGGCTAGAAAGAGAACACGAATGATAAGCTAGACATGAGTTAGAGGATGAGATCAGAGGCTCAAGCACCAACTCGCCAATATGTTATATGGGCATGAGAGGAAGTTGAGGCTCTTGATGTGATCACTGGTACTTTCTCTTTATTTGATACTCTTATTTAGCATTGATATACCTAGGATCCACTCATTCATATATCTGCACCACATAAGAATGAGATAAGGGTTTAGAACTTGAACCCATGGATATAGACATCCTAGTTAGTAACCCGATTATAGAGATTATCCTTTAGTAGTGCAAGATCAAGTGTTCTCAGTTGATTTTATTAAACTTCTCTTCAATGAATTTGATGTCATTCTAGGTATGGACTAGTTGTTTGAACATCAGGCAATAGTTGATTATGAACAAAAAAGACATACCCTTAGGACGACTGTTAGTAGAAAGGTGACAATAGTTAGTGAATAGACCTTCTTACCTAATATCATCTCTATGATAATAAAGCGGCAATTAATTTGAAATGGAAGTGAAGCTACTTGGTTCATGTAATTTATACTAATAAGGTGGAATTAAGCCTTAGTCAGATACTAGTGGTATCAAAATTTCCTAATATATTTCTAAATGAGTTACAAAGATTACCTCTATAATGAGAACATGACTTTGAGATTGAAGTGTACTGTAGTACTACTCCTATGTCTATTCCTCTATATTAGATGGCACTAGTAGAACTAAAAGAGCTGAAGTTACAGTTACAAGTATCATTAGATAAATGCTTCTTAAGGTTGAGTACTTCTCTATAGAGAGCACCAATGCTCTTTGTGAAAATAAAAAGATGGGTCACTTTGATTGTGTATTGATTATAAGTAGTTGAACAAGGTGACAGTTAAGAATAAGTACCTATTGCTAAGAATTGAGGACCTTTTTTATCAATTCAGAGGTGCTAATGTGTTCTTTAAAATTGACCT
Organism: Hura crepitans; assembly: GCA_948208565.1. Classification (NCBI taxonomy): domain Eukaryota; kingdom Viridiplantae; phylum Streptophyta; class Magnoliopsida; order Malpighiales; family Euphorbiaceae; genus Hura; species Hura crepitans. The sequence continues at coordinate 1,115 of CANXYI011716885.1, forward strand.
AAGATTAAGGTATCACCAATTGAGGATCAAGGAATTAAACATTCTGAAGACTGCTTTCCACATTGGATATATGCATTTTGAGTTCCTAATAATGCCATCTGGACTCATTAATGCTCCTATAGCTTTCGTGGACCTTATGAATAGAATTTGCAAACCATATCTAGACTAGTTTGTTGTAGTCCTTATTAATGACATTCTAGTATAGTCCAAAAACTGAGAGGAGCACAAGTAGCATGTGAAAGTGGTGTTACAAACCCTAAGAGAGAAAGAGTTATATGTTAAGTTGAGCAAATGTTAATTCTGGTTGAACGAGGTAGCCTTCTTAAGCTACATAGCTTCATCATAAGGCATCAGGGTCGATCTAAGCAAAGTCAAATCTATGTTGGAGTGGAAACCTCCTAGGAATGTGATTGAGATTTGAAGCTTCTTAGGATTAGCTAGTTATTACAAGAGGTCTATAAAGGCTTTCTCAATAATTACATCTTCAATGACTCGATTGCTATGAAAAGATGTGACATTTGTGTGGGATGTTAAATGGTAGGTGAGCTTTGACAAGCTAAAAGCAATGTTAACTAAAGCACCTATCCTTACTCAACCTGAGCAAGGAAAAGATTTTGTGATCTACAGTAATGCTTCACATAATGGGCTTTAATGTGTTTTAATGCAAGATGGAAAAGTGATAGCTTATGCTTTAATGCAACTAAAGCAACATGAACGAAACTACCAAACACATGATTCAAAATTGGCTTCCATTGTATTTATATTAAAAGTACAGAGACATTATTTATATGGTGAGAGATGTTACATTTACATAGATAAATATGTTTAGAATACCTCCCTACATGAAAAGAGTTAAACTTGAGGCAGCGACGTTGGATGGAATTGATAAAGTACTATGATTGCTTGATAGATTACAATATAAGAAAGGCTAATGTGGTTGCTGATGTGTTAAGTCAAAAGTTGATAGCAACCATGAAAGTTATGCATGTAAAAGTCGAATATACTAAGGAGAATGCAATTTTGGTTGAACTACAAGTGAAACTTAACCTAAAGCAATAAGTAAAAAAAGCACAAGTGTGAGATAATCATATTATATAGATAGAGAGTAAGGTTAAAGAGGGGAAGACTATAAAATTTGATGTAAAGGTAGATGGATGCTTGTGTTTCCATGATAGGTTATGTGTACCTGAGCTAGAAGAGATAAAGACATAGATCATAAGGGAAACATATGATGCTCTTTATTATATGCATCCTGGGAGCACGAAGATGTATCATAACTTGAAGTCTCATTATTAGTGACAAATGGATAGGCAATCAAAATGTGTTATCAAAGTATTCAAAGACATGTTACACAGCTATGCTATTGAGTTTAAAAGAAGTTGGGATCAGTATCTACCCTTAGTTAAATTTGCCGATAATAATAGCTATCAAACTAGTTTAGGCATGGCCCCTTATATGGCACTGTATGGCAGAAGGTGTATGACTCTAATTTGTTGGAGCAAAGTGAGTGAAAGCAAGCTCATGGGACCTAATTTTGTTAGAGATGTAGAAGAGAAAGTTAGAATCATCAAAGAAAGGTTAAAAGCTGCCACACATATAGAAATCATATGCTGACTTAAAAATGAATGATATTAAGTATGGAGTCAATGGGAAAGTGTTCTTGAAAGTATTACCATCGAAGAAAATTCTTTGATTTGACAAGAAAAAGAAGCTAAGCCCAAGATTCATCAGTTTAAATGAGGTTGCAAAATGTGTGGGATCAATGGCCTACTGGCTAGCATTACCACCAGAATTGCTATAGATTCATAATGTGTTTTATGTCTTGATGTTAAGGTAGTATAAATCTGATCCTTCACATGTGATACTTATTGAAGAGATCTAAGTACAGCCATATCTAACTTATGGAGAAGAACTAATGCCAATACTTGCCAAAAAAGTCAAAGAGCTAAGGAATAATTCCGTACCATTGGTAAAGGTACTAAAAAGGCACTATAAGATTAAAAAGGCTACCTATGAAAGTGGAGCAAATGATGGCTCAATATCCACTTCTATTTTCATTAATTAAATTTCAAAGATGAATTTTCTTAAGAGGGGAAGAATTGTAATGCCTAAGAAATAAAGTTTCATGAACAATACTTCTTGAGGTATGAGTAGGATCGTTCGTGGACCCGAGGCACCCTATGGTGGCAAATGGGGTACTAGTCATAAAATATTGATGGGCCTAAAAATGTTGAAAATGAATTAATTAAAACTTTTAGCAAAACCAATAAATCATTTTATGTTGAGAATGAGTGAAGAATAACTTTAGTTGGCACTGCATTAGGAGAGGCTCAAGATGTGCCCTGATGGACCTAAAAATGGCATACCCTTAAGGTTAAACATTCCAAAGAATCTAATGGTGAAAAAATTCTTAGTTTTTAAGGTACTTAGAAATTTATTCCAAATTTCTTAATCACACAAGGGAATAGTTGACTGAGTTTCCTTTAGGGTTTTGACTTGAGATTTTAGAAGACCCTTAATGGGCACTATCAAGAATTTTTGGCATTGAAAGTATGATTTTTGGAGGATTAGAACAATTATGTTGAATTTCTAAAGCTTAAAACAAAAATTTGATTAATATGCACTATTAGATTGACTTGTGGTGCGATCCTGGCTATCTAATTATCTAATATAAAAGGGTGAATGTATGTAGGGGTGCCACATATGCCAAGCCCTTCATCTTTTTCCCTTTCCCCACCTTAGCTGATGCCATTCCTACTATCTCCTCGCTTTCTTTTTTCTTCAATTTCTTCCCTAATTCTAAGCCATTTCCACTAAAGTTTATATCAATATTTGCCTTTATAACTTCCTAAAGCTCTTCCCACTAACAAAATGTGAAGAAAGTGCTAGAATGGGAGATATGAGCACTTGATGAATAGTGCTTAAAGTGAGTTGAAGTGGTTTTTCCTTAATTTTTATTTTTGGTTTAGGTAGTCCTAAGTAAGCCATGATTAACTATGTAGATTATTTTTTATTTGGAGTTATATAAAAATTTTTAGAATGTTCAAAACATTAGATGGTGTATATTTATACCTAAAGAGAAGGATATTGAAGGACATAAGCCAAGTAAGCATTAAAGGGATGGAATGGAAGATTTTTATACCCTAGGTGTGTGAATTTAATGTAATATAAGTTGTTAGATGTGTTATTGCTCATGTGTGCATGTGAATGTGTGTATAGAAATGTTATGTTGCATGTATGTGTATGTAAATGCATGAAATGAGTATGTAAGTATGCTAAGTGTAACATATGATGCATGAATGTATGGAGATTGCATGCAATAGGAATATGATGGGGTGTATGTGTATGGTTGAATGGTAGGTACATAAGGAATGTAATACCCGTAAGTCAAAGTCTTATAAATAATACCTTTTAGGCTTGAGTGATGTTCCCTATAGTACAAGACATCGCCACGAGGCCAGAAAGAGGTGTATTGATCATAAAACTTTAACGGGCTTGAAAATGGGTAAAACAAATGAATTTAAAAATTTAGCAAAACCAATAAATTATTTCAGGTTAAGAACCAGTGTATAAAGAGATAAAATGAGTTTGTACCGGGATAGCCTCAGGATATGCCTAGATAGAATTGAAAATATCATACCCTGAATGGGTGAATAGTGTCAAAAAGTCAACTATAGAATTTTGACTTAAAAATTTACATGGGCCTTAGTGACACCAATCGTGGATTTTAAAAACTAAAATGAGTATTTTTAGAGGTCTAGAGATTTTTTATGAATTTTTGAAGCTAAAAAATGACATAGGGTGAATATGAGTCATTAGATCGTAAAATGTCACGATCAAGGCCATCCACCTACACCTATATAAGGGTTTACACATGTGCATGGCTCACATATGCCAACTAGTCATCTTCCTCCCTAAAAGCCCTAAAAGTTAATGCCACTCTCTCTCCTTTACCATTCTTTTTCTTCACTTTTCTCTCTCCTCTCTCCACTAAAACCCATAAAATTTATATGAATCCCTACCTCTATAGTCCCTAAATTCTAAATCTTCTAATAGAATTGAGAAAAAAAGCTTAGATTGGGAGATTTCTCGCTTGAGTGAATAGTGACTTTTCTTGAGTAAGTGCCTTTAACCCATTTTTTTTTTATTTTTGGTATAGGTAAATTAAGGTATTCTAAGGGTAACCAATGCTTTAGATTTCAATTTGGAGCTATATAGAATTTTATAGAATTTTTCTAAGGATGAATAGTGTATGTTTAGGTGCTAAGGATACTATTGAAGGAGACCAAGGTTACAAGCCACCAAGTGGTGGGGAAAAGGGTGTTTTCACACCCTAAGTATGTGGAATAGACTAAAATTTAGTATGTCTATGTGTTTGTTATGAAATAAAGCATTTATGTTGTATGGAAGTGTATGTTCATGGTGTTATGCGTAGTAATAATGTGAATTGGTGTTATAGAAATGTTAATGGCCTTAAAATATTAGGTTTGGCATGATAGATTGGAAAGAAATTCATGTGTATGTGTATGTGTATGTCTTGCCTGAATGGGGTATATAATGTGATATGGTATGTGGAAGCATGTATATGGCACATTTGGTGAGAAAATGGCAAGTATATGTAATGTATAAACAATAATTGGGGATGGCTAATAATAGTAACATGTTTGGTATAAAAATATGGTGAAATGGTAACTTAATTGTATAAGTATGTAATGACTTGTAAAATAGCATGATTGTGTACTTTATGGTGTGAATATGGCTTATAAATGAATATATGAAGGAATGAAGAAAATTAGAGTTGGTATAGGTTGGATTTAGAAAGGTATGAATGTTAAAATTGACCAAATGAATAGTGCTAGTTTTGTAAAATGACTATATGAATAGTAACTTTGCAATGATAAGCAAAAAGGTGTCATTGTGTGTGCTACTTGGCATGGCAAGTCACTTAAGGATGTAATGGACTTAAGAATCAATAATGTTAAGCAAAATAGTCTCATTTAGTAATTGGCCCATCAATTAGACATCCACTAGATGGGTTGACCGATTAACTAGAAAGTTAATAGCTACTAAGCAGTTTGGTCCTAGAGGGCCACTATTATATGTAAGATGTGGTGGGTGCAGCCGCTGAGGTTCTGAGATGAACCTTACACACTTGGCTATTAGGAGATCCACTTGTGCTAATCCTTGCTACCCATTTGTTGTCTACAGATATTGGGAGGTCCCATGAGGCTGATCCCTACTATCCACCTATGGTGTTATTGATGTGACTTAGGGTATTAGGAGGTCCCACAGGGCTATTCCCTGCTATCCCATTTGCAAATATTGAGAGGTCCATAGACTGATTCTTGCTATCTGCCAGTCCGGTATTGGGAGGTCTACTGATTGATCCCTGTTATCGGATGAGGTAGGTGCAACTACTGAAGCCTAAAATGTGGGTTATTGTATAGGATAGTTCCTGCTATCCGGTGTTTTAAAGCATTATCTCTCTATTATGGGCCTAATTTAAAATAAACTAGGCTGAGAAATAAATAAGTAGACTTGGACTTAGTAAAGGAATTGGTCATAATTGAATAGGGCAAATGGCATCTGGAAAGTGTGTTGCATGTTGCATGTATGCAAGTTTATGACTTATTATATTTGGTTTATTCCACCACTGAGTTTATACTCGGCATGTCGATGTTTCGATGTGTAGGTTGTAGATTGAGAGACAATTAGCTTCAGACTACATCAGTGTAGCTGCTTTTGAGTCCATAGGGTATACTTTTGTTTTCTTTTGGTTATTGTAGTTATACACTCGTGTATAGTTGGTTAGTGTGGGTTATGTGATGTATATTACAAATTAGAGATAATAACCTTATATATTTCTAAAGTTTTGGTTGTTAATATTAATATGCCTATTTATGTCTATAGGTTTGAGACCCTGTCTAATGTGTTGTGTATGTGGATGTGTGATCATGATCTGGAGGACCAGAATGATCTAAGAATGAGGTGTGATAGGTAAATGGTTTAAGAAGTGTTTTTCCTTGCAGGTTAAATTTGGGTTTTTCACCCGGGTAGCCGTTATGCTGCCCGATTATCTGTAAATGTCTAGCAGTCATAGAATGATGTTTTAACAGTGCAAAATAGGTAGTAATAAATGACTAAGTGGACAAAAATACATAATGGGTAGAATTGATCAAAGTTGGTCAAAGTGGAGTAACAGTTAAACGAAAGGTCTCTAGAGAAATCGAAGGATGGGTGACCTCACGAGAAGTAGCACACCTTGCCTATTTCCTATAGAAAATGGATAGGGGGTGTTACATTTAGTGGTATCCGAGCGGGTTTAAGCATTCCTAGGCATCCTATACATGAGTGCATGAGTTTAAAGTTTTGTTTTGGGTCAAGCTACACTATCTAAAGTTGATAATTGTTTTTGATATAGTTTGACACGATGAGTGAGCAGACCCCACCATAGCAAGGGGAAGAGGTGGCCAGTCATGCCCTGACTATATTACATGGACCATAGGTGAGTGCAGCCACCCCAGAGCTAAGTGATGCTGCCCAATAGTTGCCACCTCAACCCTAGCCTTAGACTCATGCTTTTTTAGCCTTGCTACAGTAGATAGTGGACCTACTAAGACATACTGCAGCACCTCCACCACCACCACCAGCTCCAGTTCCTATTGCACCTCCTCTACCTCCACCAGCTCCCCTAACACTGTAGATGACATATTTAGAGAGGGTGAAGAAGATAAGAGCCGTGGATTTCTTAGGTATGAGGGAGGATGATGTAGTGAGAGCAGAGTATTGGCTGGAGCGGACCATTAGTACATTAGAGCAGCTGGAGTGCTTTATGGATGAGTGCCTAAAGTGTTCCACTTCTTTACTACAAGAGGAGGCTTTCCATTGGTAGGATACATTGGGGAAAAGGAAGGTAGCAGCTAAGTTGACTTGGGAGTTCTTTCTAAGGAATTTTGAAAGAGGTATATTCCTGACTCTTACAAAGATAAGAAGAGGCAGGAGATTTTTTACCAAAAGCATAGAAGGAGATCAGTCTCTGAGTATGAGAAGGATTTTGCTCGTCTGAGTAGATATGTAGTAGAATTTCTCCCTATTGAGGAGGAGAAAAGTAAGAAGTTTGAGAAGGGCCTCAATATGGAGTTAAAAATGCAGATCTCAACTTCAAAGATCAGAGACTTCTCTGAGTTGGTAGCAGCACCTTATGATATGGAAGAGATGTTGCAAGAGAAGAGGGAGTTGTTCCAAAGAAAGAGGCCATTTGCTACAAGCCAAACTAGTACAACTCTAGGTAGGAGCAAAAGGTAAAGGGACTTTCAACCTAGCTAGCAATCCCAGAGGTAGATAGGCCAATAGTCATAGAGGTAGGCCCTATCACAGAGGACTGGTCCAAGTTTTCCTCCTAGACCTCAACCACATCTGTCACAGCAAGCTTCGAGTGCACCCATATCTATGGCCAAGTGTGCACCTCTAACTTATGGGAGTTATTAAAAGAGGCACTGGGGCTAGTGTTAGCAATTTAGGTGAGGTGAGTGCTTCATATAAGGGCCTGGGATCATTATCAAAGGGAGTGTCCTTAGAGGTAGACAAAGGGTTTTCAAACTCAAACTTTAATGGCAGCAATAACTGGTAGACCCCCAAGACAGTCAAGGTAGGATTAGCCAACCACCAACTAGAGGGGTAGATCAGAGGTGAGAGCTCTAGCATGATAGTATGCCATTCATGCCCGGGAGGAAGTAGAGGCTCTGGATGTCATTGCTGGTACTTTTCTTTTATTTGATATTCCAGTATTACCTTTGATAGATCCTGGATTGACACACTTATATATATGCACCACACAAGCACGAGATAGAGGGCTTGAACCAAAACCCATAAACTTAGACATTCAAGTGAGCAACCCTATAGGTCAGAGTGTGATAGTGAACATAATTTATAGACATTATCCTCTTATGATCTATGATCAAACCTTTCTAGCAGATTTCATAAAGCTTCCTTTTTATGAGTTTGATATCATACTTGGTATGGATTGGCTATTAGAGCACTAAGTAGTAATTGATTGTGAAAAGAAAAGGTTGAGTCTGCTGACCATAGATAAGCAAGAGGTGATTGTTATGGGTAAAAGAGACTCCCTATACAATGTTATTTTAGCTATAACAGCTAGAAGACTCATTCAAAAGAGATGCGAAGCCTTTTTAGCTTTAGTGAAAGATACGAGTGCTTTGACCCCAATCTTGGATTAGATACCTATTATGTCTAATTTTCCTGATGTGTTCCCATATGAGTTGCAAGGATTACCACCACATCGGGAGTTAGACTTTGAGATCGAGATATACCTTGGTGTGAACACAATATCTATTACACCTTATAGGATAGCCCCAGTAGAGTTGAAAGAATTAAAGGTGCTGTTGTAGGAGTTGCTTGATAAAGGCTTCATCAGGCCTAGTGTCTCACTTTGGGCAGCTCCTGTATTGTTTGTGAAGAAGAAGGACAAATTGCTCCGATTGTGCATTGATTATAGGTAATTGAATAAGGTGACAATTAAGAACAAGTATCCATTACTGAGGATCGACGACCTTTTTGACAAGTTGCAAGGTGCTAGTGCCTTTCCCAAGAAAGATTTGAGGTCAGGGTACCACCAGTTACGGATTAAGGAAAGTGATATTCCTAAGACTAACTTCAGGAGTCTATATAGGCATTATGAGTTCTTAACGATACCATTTAGGCTTACTAATGCCATCGCAGCCTTAATGGACTTGATAAATCATATCTTTAAACCATACTTGGATCAGTTTGTGGTTGTATTTATTGATGACATCTTGGTGTACTCTAGAACTTGGGAGGAACATGAACAACACCTCTGGATTGTGTTACAGACATTTAGATAGAAGTAGTTGTATGCCAAGTTTAGTAAATGTGAGTTTTGGTTAGAAGAAGTAGCATTCTTAGGTCATATTACCTCAGCTGAAGGTATTAGAGTGGACTCGAGGAAGGTTAAAGCAGTGTTAGAGTGGAATCCTCCTAGGAATGTGATTGAGATTTGAAGTCTTAGGATTGGCAAGCTACTATCGGAGGTTTGTGAAAGGTTTTTCAATGATTGCTGCTCTATTGACATAGTTGATAAGAAAAGATGTGAAGTTTGAGTGGGATGACAAGTGCTAAGTTAGTTTTGATAGACTGAAGTGGATGTTGACAGAAGCTCTTATCCTGATGCAACTAGAATAGGGTAAGGAGTTTGTGATATATGGTGATGCTTCCCACAATAGATTGGTTGTGTGTTAATATAGGAAGGCAAGGTAATTGCATATGCCTCCTGACAGTTAAAACCTCATGAGAAGAATTATCCCACACATGACTTATAGTTAGCTGCAATTGTCTTTGCTTTAAAGGCATGGAGACATTACTTGTATAGAGAGAAGTGTTACATTTACACTCACAACAAAAATCCTGAAGTATTTGCCTACATAGAGGGAGCTGAATTTGAGACAACAATGATAGATTGAGTTAATCAAGGACTATGATTGCTTAATTAACTATCATCTAGGAAAAGAGAATGCAGTTGTAGATGCTCTAAATAGAAAGCCTATTGCTATGTTGAAATTGATGTAAGCTAGAGTGGACTACAAAGTAGAAGGTGTAGTATTGGCTAAACTACAAGTTAAAGCTGACTTTAGGCAACGGGTAAAGGAGGCTCAGTTGAAAGATACCTAGATGGTGCCACTTGTGAGTAAAGTTAAAGAAGGGAAAGTAATAGGCTTTGAGTTAGGTGATGATAGAAGCCTATATTACCAGAATAGGCTATGTGTACCAGATGTAGATGGATTAAGAGTGCAGATTTTGAAGGAAGCTTATGAAGCCCCATATTCCATACACCCAAGAAGCACGAAGATGTAGCTTGGCTTAAAGTCCCATTATTGGTAGCCAGGAATGAAGTGAAAGGTAGCAGAGTACGTGGCTTATTGTTCAACATGTCAACAGGTGTAGCACCCTCTGCCCGATCCAATTGCTGAACCCAAGTTAGGAGCACCACAGAATAATGATATCCGATTTCGTTACCTATAAAACTCTATTAATTAAATTTTTTTATTAAAATAACTAATATAACAATTTCTTTATTTATAGGGTTGTAAAACCATTGAAAAACCATTTGGCATGTATATCGAGGTAAACATTAGAGTCATTGTGTCAAAAATTTCGAAGTATAATGACTGTACTAGGACACTTTCCCAAATTTTTACTCGCTTAAAAACACTTCTAAAACATCCATAAACACATCTCTAACTCCAATAGGTCCTCCTAACCCTCTAATCTCTTCATAAACTCAATGAGCCCCAAGCTTAACTCAATTAGCACTCTCACATGCAATAACACATTTTATCACACAATCATGCGAGATGAATAAAGATTTTTCAATATTACAACTTAAGTTACAAAAATAACCCGAGTTACAGATTAAGCCCTATCCCTCTGGAATCATAAGAGCACACTACTAAAATTACATTTTTATCATTATGCTATTACAAAATGGTTAAAAATATCCATATCAAGGCTATCTTCAAAAGTCTCCTATAGTGCAGAAGCTTTGGCTCTAATTTGCTGCTCTGTTACCTACGTATCACAAACAGGCAATGCGCTAAGCTTTTGCTTAGGGGTGTAATCACTTTAACTAGATATAGCAATTTAAGCATTCATTCATGCAATATATGTCAAGTGAGATATGTTAAACCATATACACATGCACACATATAGATAACAACATAATTATGCAAATTAACCACTTAATTGACTTTATTAATCGAAAAATATTTACATCCATAATCACTGCCACATAGTTATAAATATACAAATAATCAATCATATGTATGAGCTATTCATACATAGGTCATAAACACACATCATGCTTTATGACATATCGAAATGAGTTATAAGAACGAGTATTTTTAAGTCTTCAACATATATAGGCGACATTACCACATATTTAGGTTATAAAATTGAAAACGTATTAACTTATCTATATCTTAAGTGTAAAACTCTACATACCACCTATACGACATATAAATGGGTTTAACCTGACAATTATGCCAAAACAACAGAGTCACGTATAATGAGTCCTTAAAACACACTTAACATTATTTTTATGCTTAATCATGTTTTCACCATAATTAACCATATTGTAATTATTTGATTAATTTATGCTTGCATCACAATATGCTTATTATTATTTTTTAATTTATGCCCATACTAAAGAGACAACTATCCAAGGCTAGATTGCAGATAACGGGCTATCCGAAGGTGCTAAATAGTGTACCTAAAGGCACTATTATCTGTGGATACAAAATATATAAACCTGAAGGTTTGCACATATGTAGTGATATACAATGGCTTAAAAGCCTGGTGCTTATCGACACAAAAATACACATCATGACCCGAAGGTATACATTACAGCTGCTAATCCTAGTTGATCGATCAACCTATCCATACTAGGTTTTCTAACTATATAAGAATCATTAAATTGGTTAATTAACTCATTATTAGCCATTTTTAATGCATAACATAATTATTGTCATTTCTTGCATACATGCATCCCAATGGCCATTTCGCATCTCAACAAGGCCTAAACATCAAGCTAAGCAAAATGAGTTAACAAAAACATAACACTGCAAAATATAAGTTCATATGAGCTTAAAACATTGATAAAGCACATCGCTTAGGTGTAAAAGCTAGAAAATTCATCCAGACTCATAAACATGCATTTTATCATTTCTTTCATCATTAACATGTATTATATAATCTCATGCCTCATGGTTTTGCATAACTATCACATTCCACTTATCATGTCCTTTTATATGCATTTTTAGCATTATAGTGACATACATGCATAATTTACCCATATATGCATCACTAAGCCATATAACATGCAAATTGCCATTCGGCCACCACCAAGCATGCACACACATTTTATTCATCCTAAATGTACATTCAGAAAGACATTATGGCACAAAACATGATATCTGAGTTATTTACATATATAACTTGCAATTATGTATATAAGGCTTACACCAACGAGTTTCGGCCTTTACTTACCCGAGACCTCTAAAACCCATGTCATATGACTATACAAACTCTATGTGATGTTTAAATGCTCAAAAACACATCCGCATACTTCCAACTAATTACTTACAGTCATTTGGTATTAATCTTGCAAACTAACTTTATACGGTCCTAAAATCACATATCATGTTCCTTAGTTAATAATTCCATATGAATGCATTATTCATACATAACTTATTTTAGACCATCACGTCACATGCATTCATCATACATTTATGCCATACAAGCCCAATTAAGTATTAAATGCTCATTATTTCATTAAATGCAATTATGTCGAAAGGCATATAACATGTTCATAGGTATTTTCATCCAATTAATGTGATTACACTTACCAAAATAAGTCGCACAGGATGCCTAATGCTAACTTTAGCTTTCTCCTTACCCCTAAAAGCTTGGGTCGATGCCATATCTACGAATTCAAAAGGGCACAAAATTCAAAAGATAATATAAAATAATCTACATGTCAAAAAAATAATCCGAGCTTAGATATACCCTTTATGACACCTAGGAACCCATGAAAAATAAAATTTGCAAAAAAATAAATCCTAGGAGAGAGAGTTTCACTATTCACCTCAGGTTTCTCTTCGACTTTTCTCTCAAAATACTATGCCGTTCTGAACGAAATTAGTGCCCACAGACTCATCTCGAAATGCTTATCATTTCAGGTATAAGATTTCACAGTGGGTCTCTTCGAGGAGTGAGAAATCAAGAGAAGAAAGGGAGAGTGGGAGAGGGGTGGAAATTTGGTGTTTGGGTGGAGGAATACGTGTTTTAGGCATACGAGAAGGATGGGAAATTTTTCCCTTTTTATAGTTTTAAAAAAATTAATTTTCCTTCTCTTTGAAAAATTGTTATAACCGATAAAAAAGTAGGTTTTCCCCCATTCCTATCCCAAAAATTCCCTAAATTCTCTCAAAATCTTATACCTAAATTCTGATAATAACCCTAAAAATTAATCTATTTTCTATCCTAAAAATTTAGAAAAATTACTTTCCAATCTCAAAAAATTCTGATTCCAAAGCCAATGGACTACTTGAAATATTTGAGTATCAAGTTGTAATATTTTCAAATTATTTTGAGCAAACTTTTATTTTATTTACGATTCAACTTTGCCTATGGCACTATTCATAGGACACTATTATAAAATCTTATTTAGCATTTTTAACCATCCGAATGGCTTTAGATTGGCTTCATACTTTACCAAAAATTCTTTTGTAACTAATACAACCTGTTGGTACATTTAGTGTGACTTGAGTTTTGGGAAGCACTATTCACCTCAAGAAGTACTATTCACGAGAATTAGGATTTTCATATCATTACTAGAACACCCCCTACCCATTTCTACTTGAAACAGGTAAGGCATGCCACTTCCCATGAGGTCACCTATCATTTGATTTCCCTAGGAGCCTTTTATTTAACTTATACCCATGTTTGGCTAACTATGACCAATCAAGCCCTTATGCAATCTCTAATTATTTATCCCCTTATTATGTCTTATTTTAGTCCATTAAAACTCAAATTTCACCTTATCAAACAATTACCAAAAATTGAGCAGTATAACGGCTACTCGACTAGCTAACCCTAAATAAAACTACAGAGAAAAACACTTCTAAATTCATTTTTCAATCACATCCCCATTCTGCAACCTCTGGCCCTTCAAATCACAACAAATCCTCAGCAATATGCACATTTCACAACATCACAAGGTCATAGACCCTCTAGCACACAATCGTGCAAAAACATATTTATATTACCATGCAAAAGCTGTATATACATATCATGTTCAGTTAAATAGATATCCCATAACGCACAACATCTCCATATACATGAGTGCATATATATAAAACTGAAAAAGAAGGACAAAAAGTACCATAAGACTTTATAGTAGCTAGATTAGAGATGTTTAGTGCTGATCATCACTTGAGCTATAGCCTATGTATTAAAACACTGACACACTGAGTACAAAACTCAGTGGTGGAATAAATCAAATAAAATATGTTTACCATGCATATAAGCAACATGAAGCAATCAATGTGCATCATATTCATCTTAACTCTTCTAAGTCCCGTGTATTCTCAAGTTTTGTTTTTCAAATATCTTATCAGTTAGTGTTATTATTATTATAGGCCTATGACAGACAGATAACTCTTTAAAACACTAGATAGAGGGACTATCCTGTGCAGTGGCTTCCGTTTTGGACTTAGGTAACCACACCTACCTCGCCTGATAGCAGGGATCAGTCCATAGAGCTCCTAATACTGGACTAGCAAATAGTAAGGATCAGTCCATAGACGTCCTAATATCTGTAAATCACATCAACATCACCAAGGGTGAATAATAAGGATCAGCCTCATGGGACCTCTTAATATCTACAGACAGACAAACGGGTAGCAGGGATCAGCCTAGGTAGATCTCTTAATACCCTACTATGTAGGGTTTATTTCAAAACCTCGACAGCTGCACCTGCCACAACCAACCCACAACACTAGGCCTAGAAAGACCAAGCTACCTAGTAGCTGCTAACTCCCTAGTAGATCGATCAACCCATCTAGTAGGTGTCTAACTGATGGGCCAATAACTATTTTAAAAATGTAAATCTTACTACTATACATCCACAAGTTTACATTTTCTATTAAGTTACGTGTTGAGACAAAAAGGCACACAAATTGCCATAACTTTGCCTACAGTTGCAAAGTTACTATTCATATGGTCAGTTTCCACAACTGACACTATTCATTTAGTCATTTTTTGCATTTTAAGCCTTTCTCATACTAACACCTACCAAGTTCAATTTTCTATGTTTTCTTTACCCATTCTCTCGTATAGCATAATCATATCACAAGACACAATTTCATGTCATTTTACCATCCATTTTATACTTATACATTTTAATTTCTTTTTCACCATATTCAATGCGATAAGCTTATTATTTCTTCACAAAACATGGCACAATCATGCTTCCACATACCATAAACCCTAAGGTACCCAATTTAGCCATAACAAGTTTACTCACCTACACCTGTTCTCCAAACCAAATCAATATGCCATTCTTATTAATTCCATGCCAAAAACACAAATATAACCTATTTTTACCAGAATGCCATATATACACCTAAGTTCATGCAATTCCATACAAGATTTACACACAATACTCAACATACACATGTGACATATCAAATTTAACTTATTTCACATACCTATGGTATGAGAACACCCTATTCTCCACCACTTTTATGCTTGTCTCTTTATGTTTCCTCACTTGTATGTGTTGCCCCTAAACATACACAATTTCCAACTTAGGAAAATTTCAAAAAATAATCTAGAGCTCTAAATTAAAATATAAAACTATAGAATTGCTTACAATACTCTAATTTACGTATACCAAAAATAAAAAATGAAATTGGGACACTTACATACAATTTGGTCACTATTCACCCAAGTGGTGAATTTCCAAAATTGAGCTCTTTTCCTCAAATTTCTTGGTTGAATTGCTATCTAAGGATAATAGAGGTTTTTTTTCTTATAATTTTTGTGAAGTTTAGAGGAGAGAGAAATGAAGAATTTTAGTGGGGTAAATATGGATGTGGCATCGGCTTCTTTTAGTTCTTGAGGTTGAAGATGAATTCGGCACATATGAGGAGGTTCACATTTGTAACCCCTCTAAATATGATGGGTTTGTTGTATAAAATCATGACACATGGCAATCATTTTAAGTCACTTTTGGCTTCATAATTTCACAGAAATTCTCTAAGCCTCCAAAAATTCTTATTTAAGTTTTAAAAATCCTTACTTAGTGTAACTAGGGCCCACATAAAATTTCAAGTCAAAATTCAATAGTTGACTTTTTGGCACTATTCACCCGTCAGAATAAAATATTCGAAAAAATATCTATTGACCTCAGAAAATTATAATTCCTCCTCCATCATACTCAGTGGATTTTTTAAGGTTCAAGGCATGGTATTTTCAAGACTGTCCGAGCACATCCCGGGGATGTCCCGACCCAAACTCATTATATCTCCTCAACCACTAGTTCTTGATCCGAAATTATTTATTAGTTCTATTAAATTTTTTAATTCATTCATTTTTCCTATTTTTAGGCCTATTAAAGTTTTATGACCAATACGCCAGTCATTGGACTAGTAATGATGGCTTGCACCATGAGGTTCATAAGACCTTGACTTACAGGCATTACAATTCTTCCCCTCTTAAGAAATTTCGTTCTCGAAATTACCTGAGGAAAAAAATATGAGGATACTACATCCGCATCTACTCCTCAATTTCCCACATCACCTTGGTCGTGTTGTGGTGTCTCCATAACACCTTTACAAGTGGGATCATCTTGTTCTTCAACTGCTTCACTTCTTTAGCTAAGATCTGCACTGGTTCTTCCTCATACATCAAGTCTAGCTGAACTTGAATTTCCTCAGTAGCTATTACATGTGATGGATCTAATTGGTATTGCATCAACATAGATATATGAAAGACATCATGTATCTGCTGCAATTCAGGTGGTAAGGCAAGTCTGTATGCCAAAGGACCCACTCATTCAGTAATCTCGTAGGGCCTAATGAATCTTGGACTAAGCTTACTCTTCTTGCCAAATCAGAGTATCTTCTTCTAAGGTGATAGTTTTAAGAACACGCATTCACCAACTTGATACTCAATGTCCCTTCTCTTCAAGTCTTTATAAGACTTTTGCCTATCGGAGGCGCCTTTCAACCTTTCTCTAATAACCTTGACTTTCTCCTCAGCATCCCGAATCAAATTGGATCCAACGATCCTACTTTCTCCCACATCACTCTAACAGAGAGGAGTTCTACATCGGCAACCATATAAAGCTTCATATGGTGCCATGCCTAAGCTAGCCTGGTGGCTATTGTTATAAGTAAACTTAGCTAATGCTAGATACTGGTCCCAATTGCCTTTAAACTCCATGGCACAACTTTTTAGCATATCTTTCAACACTTGAATCACTCTTTCAAATTCACCATCTGTCTAAGGATAGAATGCTACACTATATGTCAATCGAGTACCCAAAGCTTCCTATAACTTCTTCCAAAACCTAGAAGTAAATCTCAGGTCCTGATATGAGATTATGGCTACTGGTAGTCCATGTAACCTCACAATCTCATTGATGTACAATCTGGCCAACTTCACTAAGGAATAGTTCATCAACACAGGTATAAATGGGCTGTCTTCGTCAACCTATGCAAAATCACCCAAATAACATTACACATACTCCTGGTCAATGATAATCCTATGACAAAATCCATGGTGATCTTCTCCTATTTCCATTCTAGAATTGCAATTAGGTGTAGTAATCCAGAAGGAACCTAGTGTTCTGCTTTTACTTGCTGACATGTCAAACAATGAGCCACATATTCGGCCTCTTGCTTCATTCCTAGCCTTTAATAATAAGGCTTCAACCTAAGGTATATCTTCGTACTTCTTAGATGCATAAAGTATGGGGCCTCATGAGCTTCCTTCAGAATCTACAATCTCAGCTCATCAACATCAGGTACACATAGCCTATTATTGTAATATAGGCTTCCTTCATCACTTAACTCAAACCCCTATAGCCTTCCGCTCTTTGACTTTACTCACAATCTACACTAAGTGAGTATCTCTCAATTGAGCCTCTTTCACTTGCTGCCTAAAATCTGCTTAGACTTGCAATTCAACCAACAATACACCTTCTACTATATACTCCACTCTAGCATACATCAATTTTAGAGTAGCTATCATCTTTTTGCTCAAGGCATCTGTAACTACATTTACCTTTCTTGGATGATAGACAATCAAGTAGTCATAATCCTTTATTAACTCTATCCATTGTCGTTGTCTCAAATTCAACTCCTTCTGTGTAGGCAAATATTTTAATCTCTTATGATCCATGTAGATGTAGCATTTCTCTTTGTACAAGTACTGTCTCCACACCTTCAAAGCAAAGAAAATTGTAGCAAGTTCCAAATTATGTGTGGGATAATTCCCCTCATGAGTCTTTAACTGTTTAGCAACATATGCAATAACCTTTCCTTCCTGCATCAACACATAACTAGTCCATTGTGTGAAGTATCACTATAAATCACAAGCTCCTTACCCTATTCTGGCTGAGTCAAGATAGGAGCTTCTGTCAGTATCCACTTCAATTGATTAAAACTAGCCTAACACTTGTCATACCATTCAAACTTCACATCTTTCCTGATTAATCTTGTCAATGCAGTAGCAATCATCGAAAACCTTTTCACAAATCTCTAGTAATAACCTACCAAACCTAGGAAGCTTCAAATCTCAGTGACATTACTAGGAGGATTCCATTCTAACACTACCTTCACCTTACTTGGGTCTACCTTGATACCTTCAGCTGAGGCAATGTGACCTAAGAATGCCATTTCATCTAGCCAAAACTCACATTTACTTAACCTAGCATATAACTACCTCTCTCTTAATGTCTGCAACACAACCCAGAGGTGTTGTTCATGTTCCTTTCAGGTCCTGGAGTACACTAAAATGTCTTTAATGAACACAACCATGAACTGATCCAAGTATGACTTGAAGATTCTATTCATTAATAAAGGCTGCCAGGGCATTAGTGAGCCCAAATGGCATCACTAAGAACTCGTAATACCCATAACATGTTTTGAAAGTAGTTTTAGGGATATCACCTTCCTTGATCTACAACTGATGGTACCCTAACCTCAAGTCTATCTTAGAAAAAAACATTGGCACCCAATAACTGCCCAAAAAGATTATTGATCCTAGGCAATGGATACTTGTTCTTAACTGTGGCCTTATTTAGTTGCCTATAATCAATACATAACCAGAGTGATCCATCATTCTTCTTCACAAATAACATAGGAGCACGCTATGTAGAGACACTAGGCCTGATGAAGCCTTTATCTAATAACTCTTGCAACTACTCTTTCAATTCTTTCAACTCTGCTGGGGCTATCCTATAAGGAGTAATTGATATAGGGTTCACACTAGGGTAAGTCTCGATTTCAAAATCCAACTCCCGACATGGTGGCAATCCTAGCAACTCATTTAGAAACAGGTCAAGGAAATCAAACACAATAGGTATTTGATCCAAGTTAGGGGTCTGTACATTAGTATCTATAATAGAGGCTAAAAAAGCTTCATATACCTTTTGTATGAGTCTCTTAGTTGTTATAGCAAAAATCACATTATGCAAGGAGTCTCTATTACCCATAATAGTCACCTCATGCCTATCTAGGGTCTGAAGACTCAACCTCTTTTTCGCATAATCTTTAACTGCTTGGTGCTATGACAGCTAGTCTATACCCAATATGACAGCAAACTCATGGAAGGGTAACTCTATTAGGTCTGCTGGGAATTTCTGATCACGTGTCATCAGAGCATAGTGTCTATACATGGTGTTCACTGTTACACTCTAACCTATAGGGTTGCTCACTTCAATATCTAGATCTATAGGTTCTAGTTTAAGTCCTCTATCTCTAACTTATGTGGTGCATATGAACGAGTGTGTGGATCTAAGATCTATCAAAGCTAGAATAGAAGCATCAAGTAAAGAAAATGTAACAGCTATGACATCCAGAGCCTTTGCTTCCTCTCGGGCACAAATAGCATATTGCCATGCCGGAGCTCTCACTTTAATTCTGCCCCTTTGGCTAGTGGTAGCCTACTCTTGTCTCAGCTACCTTAGAGGTCTACTAGTTATAGCTACTACTAATGCTTGTGTTTGAACTGCCTCTGCTAACCTCTGAGGGCATTCCCTCTAGTAATGGTCTTAAGATCCATAGATAAAGCATTCACCCCTCCTATATTGCCACCTCTAGCCCTAATGCTTCCTTTAGTAGCTTTCACACATCAATGGTGCACTCTGAGCAGTGGATACAAGTGCATTAGAAATATGCTCTGATGGAGGTAGTTGAGGTCTAAAAGAGTACCCATGACCAGTCCTCTGTGAAGGGGCTTGCCTTTGTGACTATTAGCCCTGCTACCTCTAGGACTATTGAACTTACTAAAAGTCCCTTGGCTTCTTGCTCCCACTTACAGCTAAACTGGTCTAGCCTGTTGTGAAAGGCCTCTTGCTCTGAAATAATTCTCGCTTCTCTTACAGTATCTCTTCCATATCATAGGCTGCTGCCACTAACTTAGAGAAATCTCGAATCTTCGGGGTCGAGATCTATATTCTAATCTTCACATTGTGGCCCTTTTTAAACCTCTTACACTTCTCCTTAGCATTCGATAGGAACTCAACTGCATACCTACTCAGATGATTGAAGTCTTTCTCGTACTTTGAAATTGATCTCTTGCTTTGCTTTAAATCGAAGAACTTCTATCTCTTCCTATCTTTGTAAGAGTTAAGGATATACCACTTCTTGAACTCCTTCAAAAAGAAGTCCCAAGTTAACTCAACAGTTGTTCTTCTCCTATTTACCCTATCCCACTAATGATAAGCTTCTTCTTAGAGCAAAGATGTAGCACATTTAAGGTGTTTTGCCTCAGGACACTCTAGTCCCTCTAATATCCTAGTGGTCTGCTATAGCCAATATTCTACTTTCGCTGTATCATCCACTTTGGAACCAAGGAAATCCATAGCTCCCATCTTTGTAACTCTCTCTAAATATGTCTTCTGTGGGACTGGAGGAGCTGGTGGAGGTGGAGGAGCAATAACAACTAGCATTAGAGCTAGAGGTGGTGCTGGTGCTGCAGTAAGTCTCAACAAGTCTACAATCTATTGTAGCAATATAGGTGAAGCCTATGCCTAAGGCTGATGCTGAGGCTAAAGTGGCAGCTTGTGGGTAGCATCACTTTGCTCTGGAGTGGCTGCAGTCACCTCTGGTCTGTGTATCATGGTCAGTACATAACTAGCCACCTCTTTCCCTCTCTCAGGTAGGGACCACTCACTCATCACATATAACTATACTAGAAATAATTGTCAGCATCAGACAGTGTAGCTTGACTCAAAATAGAACCCTAGACTCGTGCACTCATGTATACGATCCCTAGAAATGCCTAAGCCTACTTTGATACCACTAAATGTAATACCCCTTACCTATTTCTACTTGAAGTAGGCAAGGCATGCCACTTCCCATGAGGTCACCCATCGTTGGATTTCCCTAGGGGCCTTTTGTTTTACTTCTACCCAAGTTTGACTAACTTTTACCAATCGAGCCATTATGCCATCTCTGATTATTTATCCCTTTATTACATCTTATTCTAGTCTTTTAGAACTTTAATTTCACCTTATCAGATAATTACCGAAAATCGAGCAGCATAACGACTACCTGGGTAATTAACCCTAAATAAACCTGTAGAGAAAAACACTTCTAAATTCAATTTTCAATCACATCCCCCTTCTAGACCCTTTAGTCCTCTAGATCACAACAAATCCTTAGTAATATACACATTTCATAGAATCACAGTATGGCATCCCTTACCCGATCTGATCGCTGGACTCGAATAAGGGATGTGCACACTAATGCATTTTCTGAGTTATCTAATATGAGGCAAAACCATATTTCTTTTAAAAATATTATAGTTGAGATAAAAGAGTTATCAAAGCACAGGTTTGTAGATCAAAACTAAGCTAGTATCCTTTTTTGGGAATCTTTGTGCTAAAAATTTTGATAGCATAATAGCTGTACCGGCACTATCCCAAAATTATGAATAGTAACCTATAAACAAAAATAATACTTCTATATCATCAATATACATATCCATATATCCGTGATCCTGCTGATCACTCTAATCTCATCATCAACAAAATCACACATAGTCTCAACCTCAGGAAGAGACATTAGTCAAACATGCAATTCATGCAATAATAAAAGCATTTGAAATATGTTTATACAACTTTTGCAGCGGATACAAAACATAAATTTCAAAATACATTGGGCCCAAGACTAAAACCATCCAAAGTAAGAGTGCACCATTATCTTATAAATTTCACAATTTTGATTACATTTTATCAAAGTTACCAAAAGCAAAAACTCATCTTGCTGGTATGGATGTCTCGAGGCTTAGGCTTTACTAATATCTTCTCACTGCTTCCTACCTACACATCATAAGAAATGATGTGCTAACAAATATACCATTTTAGGCATTCCCATACATTTCCATGCATAAATATAAGGTAATTCATAAGAATCTGTAGTATGTGTAATAAAGGAAAATGCAACATACAATTGTGATAAGCACCATAATAACATGCATACAACTATTTACCATTTTACATACTAATTTATCATCTCATTTTTATTTTTAAAACTTAATTACATTGCCCATAATAAAGAGTACATTTATCTATTGTATAATGAGGGTGGATGGCCAATACAACTCCATGAACCCAAAGGTCCATCTACCCATGTGGGTCCAAAGACTAAATCCCATTAGACCCAAAGGTTAATATCCAATTGGGTTCGAAAACCAAAATAATAGTCATTGCGCTAGACTAAAAATGGGCCCTCTAACAAACTAATAAAAGAATATATGTGCCCTAGCAACTGCTATATATATGTACCTCTAGTCGACCAGTTAACCTATCCATACTAAACTGACACTCATATGGGCATTAACCATTGTTTAGTAGTTTCATCATATTAATTAATCGCTTAATGTCACTTTCAATTTAATTGGTTAAGTCAACCAATGACAAAACTGGGAAATTACTATATAAATAAATAAATAAATAAATAAATATATATATATATATATATATATATATCCATTTTTAGTGATTAAGCATGTATTTCCATGCATAAATCATCATAAGACTTATAAGCCATTTATATACGAAAGAATATGTATTGTAAATATCATTTATTAACATTTTCCCATTTTTCATGAAACATGACACATATATGTCTTAAATGACCATTCATGCCTCAAGAATGATCTTACATGTAGCATGGTTACATATGCCACATGGCAAATAACATCCCATATCCATACATGCATATCCATTATCAACTTTCGCACAATAACATCACACATTTCATGCCATTAAGTCAAAACATGGCCAAAACTCATACATAGTCCCACATGTAATTTCAGCTCTAAGACTAAAATCACCATACATATAGGTTTAACTCCCATTGTAACTCTTTATCATCTCATTATAATACATCTAAGCATAATTAACATCAAACATTAATCCTTGCCAAGCCATAGTGTCTCACAGCTACAACAGACACACACCCTTACACTAGGCCATTCGGCCATAGGATATAAGGCGTGCATTCATGCATTTCATCATGGTTAAAACACTTTTAAACATTTGATCTAACATTAATCATCATAATTAACATGCTAGTTCATTAATTACCTAGTCAATTACACTTATCACATAATAAGCATAAATACCCATATTATGACATAAATGCAATTTAAT
>CANXYI011717008.1:0-10170 GCA_948208565.1 Hura crepitans
ATAGCTAGCTGTAATTCTATCTTTATCCTTTATTTGTAAATCTTATGTTTATCCTTTAGTTGTAAATCTTATCTTATCCTAATTAGGCTATGATTAATTCTATCCTAATTAGGCTTAGAATTTTTTGTATAAATAGCCATGCACATGAGATGTAAATATACAACAGAAAAAAATTATTTTTGTCTCAAAAATCTTCAAAAAATAAGCACAAAGGCACACCAAAAAAAAAAAAGCTCAACAAATTCAAGTTAGAAAAAATGTAATATATACAGGTCGAATTACTAGGTTCATAAGTCTTGCTTAAGCAGATGTCTCATAATAGTTCAGAGGCCAAACACCCGAAAGTACATAGATCATAGAAGCCAGCAGGACAAGATACATATGTATTCAAGACAGACCAACATGGGCCGGTTCAGAAATGACAAGGAAAAAAATAAGATAACTTTCTGCATAATTAGGACAGTGAATATACACCTGTAACACTTGTGCAGATATTCGAGAATCATGACCAATAGAAACTTTCAAAGGCTTGGATGCATTGGACTTTTTCTTTTCAGACAACCATGCTGCAAAGGCAGCAGCTATTGCTTCAGTAACTGGCTCAGTAAGGGTAACAGGTTCTCCCTCAACACCAGCAACAGCAACACCTCGAATATCACTGTATGCTCATAAGGATATAATAAAAACAGAAAATTTGACTTAGTTTATCTTAAATGTTAATGAGTGCATAATCATGATGCAACTTTTACTACAGAGCATGATTGGCCATCCAAGAAAACGATCTTTGCCGGACTCCTTTTAGTATTAGACATTATGGACAAGTTAAGTATGTTGGCTTAGTCTATAGGTGTAATCTACTGTACAAATGATCACCAATGGTAAAGTAATGAAGCAGTAATATGTTTGCTTGAAGTTTCATAAAAAATAGAACAAGACAAGCAAAAAAAAACATAAAGAAGAAGAAGAGAATCTACAAGTGTAATTTACTAATTAGGTTGTCCAACTCATGAAGTAACGTCATAAGTTTTATATATACAGCTTCTGCAGTAAGAAAATCTCCATTACATAACCATTCCCCTCGTATAAGAAATGTGAACTGACATAGAATGTGAGAACCGCATACAAGAAATTGATATATTTGCTGTATATAATTGTAGGAAGAAAACAATAAAAAGAACAAAAAATGCTAACAAGAAACAAATGGAAGCACTGGATAAAGAGAAAATACTAATGTTCTTAAAACTACGTGCATTCTATAGGCTCAGAAGTTCCAAACCTGCCATTTTGAAGCTTAAGAAAGTCAACTCTATCATGATGTGATGCCGCAGTGGCAGATGAAGCAGCTGCAAGATAAGTCACAAAACAATTATATGAAAACTCAAAACACATAAAATGTTGAAATATTAATTGACCTTAAAATTACAAATTAAAATGGTTAGTGCCATCCGCAGCCAAGTCTAACAAGGAAGCACAATAAGCAGATGCATACAGAATATGGAATCAAGTTGAACCATTCTGATGAAAAAGAAGAAGAAGAATAAGAAGAAAAAATTTTTAATGATTTAAAAATGCAAATTTTGTGCTTGATATCAACCTGGATAATGAGAGTCTAGAACAGACCATTGCAGTAAACAGTTCGTTGGTTAACAAAACCATTCTGGTATTTTGGTAGGGGGTCCAGTTGCATGGAAGAAATGCCAGTCCATGCCAACTTCCCTCCACAGAAGGGAAGGGAGTTGAGGGTATAAGGGGCACAACAGTCCCTTTGGTATTGGGTCCCGCACTGCCTACTCTGTGCTACAAAAACATTTTGGACAATCTTCCCCGACATTGCTGCATAAGAATTTCGAATTTATCAGACCCCGTTGTTAATGCTTAATCAGTACAATGGCGTTATATACATCTTACTGTTGCAAAGTCACCTACGAATGCTAACATTTTATTCTTGATTTTATTAAAAAAAGAAAAAGGATGATCACAGAGGTGATAGATGTAAATAACAACAGCATCACTACATATGAATAAAATCAAGAAGATAAAAACAAAAGTATTTTTCAATTCTCATAACAAAGTTTACATATTTATACACTTCATTTCAGCATTTATAAACTAATAATATAGTGCCATTGTTTTTCTTTAAGGCGGGGAAAAAAAGGCCCCCTTCTATTATATGCACACAAAATGCAGATGACAAATGTGGTCAAAATGAAATGCACAAAATACAAAAAGGAAAAGTAAACTTGCGCGATTCTTCATCAATTCTCAAATCGTGAAATCATGGAATTACAGTAAGCTAAGAACTTAACTGTTAAACTAAAAACTTTTCTAGGAAAAAAAATATCAAAGAAACATCGCTAGAAGGAAAACTAAAGTTCACAAATAAAAAGTAGCAACAGCACAAAATTACCGACTAACATGCAGATTTAACAAAAAAGAAAGCAAATCTCTGGAACAAATAGCTAAGTAAGTTGAAATTAACTTGGAAGGCGAATCAAAAGCAGAGTAAGAGAAATGAAATGAGAAACAGCTAGAGAAAATTAAAATCAAAATGATAACAAAAGCAAATTAGACGAACCTGCCATTTGATGATTGTGAAATTATTAAGCCGGACGGCGATTTCGCCGATGTGAGCAAGTGAATGTGAAAGATGAAGAAAGAGAGAGTGGGGGCGGGCCGAGAAACGGATTTGCAGTGGAACGGTATAGAAGGTTAGGTGGCCTTCAGCATCGCATAGATTCTATTTCTGGGCGGGTTGTTGTAGGATGAGGGCGATCATATGCTACTTGACATCCTTCTGCATTCTATTGGAGTTTGCAAAACATATTTTCAGATTCTAGAATTTTTATTATTTTTATGTTAAGTTTTTATATTAAAACTTTTTTCCATTAAATATTTTTATTTTTAATTTTAATTACTTTAAATTTCTATTTAATTTATTTTATTAAATTTATCTATATATCATATCAAATAAAATAAATTAAAAAATTTTATAAAAAATTAATGATTTATATTATTTAAAAATAATAAAATTTAATTAAAATTACATCTTAAAATAAATGCATGATAATTATTTTATTTCAAAAATTAAAAAAATAATAATAATTTTAATTATTTAATGTGATTAAAATTAAAAAAATCAATAGTTTTGATAACGTATATAAATTTTTTAGTATATAAACTTAATATAAAAAAAGATAAAAGTTCGAATTTTTTCTTTTTCTTTAAATATTTAGGGAAAAGATTGAACTGAGTGTATCTAGGCAGACCAAGCCCGGGAACATGTTTAATAGAGGGAATTGATCAAGAATATAAATATATCATATTGCTAGGGGTTTGAAAAAATAAATAAATAAACAAATTCCTATTTAAGTTAACAAATAAAAATTAATTAAGTTAAATATTAAAGATTAAAATTAAATTAAATTGTATAAAAATAAAATTAATTAAATAAAATATTTTGATTCGTTCTATATTTTTATTTAATTTTCAGTTGAAGCAAATTTAAAATTTATACATATATATATATATATGTAATCTATCCCATTCATAGTTATTAAAACCGGATCGGACCGGTTTAATTCGGAATCGGCAGCTGATTCGATCCGGTTAAATTTAAAAATCGAAAGTTGTTAAAAATCGAATTGACTCAAATTGAACCAGAAAAAATCCGGTTGAACCGTGAATCAGAACTGAATTGAACCGAAAAATTACAATTTTAAACCTTTTTTCTTTTTTTTACATTATTTTATATCTATATTATTTAGTAATTTTAAAATTATTTTTATGACCTAAAAGTAATTTAAAAATATTAATAATAAATTTATTCGATTAAGTATATTTCAATTAGTCAATAATTAGACCATTTTAAGTATAATTATTTTAATAAATTTATTTAATTAAAAAATCATTAAAAATTATATTAAATTTACTAGAAATATATTAATTATTTTACTGAATTTTTTTCTAAATTTTATTATATAAATAAATTTTAATACCTTTATTTTCTAATAAATTATTATATTATTATTGTTAAATTTATTTTTATATATACAAATTATTTATTTATTTTATTATTTTTATACATTTTATTTAATATAACATTACTCATATTATATTATTAAATTTTTTTATAAATAATTTTATTTAAAAAATAAAAAAATTTAAATTAATCCGATCAAATCGGTTAAATCGCAAACTAATTCAGTTCGATTCTCAATCCGATTATGATAACATTGATCTTATTTTTCTAGTTGCGACTGAAATTAGCCGCGAATGGACAACTCCACGACATCGTTTAAGTCAACTGGTTATGACTGAAATTAGCCGCGAATGGTCGAAACGATAAGAGTCGGTTAACAAAGTTATAAAAGAAGATGACAATTCAATTTTATGCAGTTCGCTGTTAGGGTTAGGGATTGGTGATCGATCTCAGGATCAAATCGCGGAGAAAATTTGAAGAGCGGAGAAGATGTTAGAGGTGGTGTTGAATGATAGGTTGGGGAAGAAGGTGAGAGTGAAGTGCAATGAAGATGATACCATCGGAGACCTCAAGAAGCTTGTAGCTGCTCAGACGGGTACTCGAGCTGAGAAGATTCGGATCCAGAAGTGGTATACCATTTACAAAGATCATATCACTCTCAAGGATTACGAGATTCATGATGGAATGGGCCTCGAGCTCTATTACAATTAATTGCCAGTGTACTATTACCTCCACTTTTTTACTTTTTAGTCTATTTAACAGTTTATTTTTCTTTAGTTTTTGCATAATTCGATTGACTTTTAAGCAGATATGATGTGATTATATGCATATATGTATATTTTTAGATTTTTTCTTTGGGATATAATTCAATTTCCTCTCCAAACTTTTGGAAAAACAAAGTTACCTTTTCTATTTTGTGATGTTGCCGTGCGCTTGAATTTGTACTGGTGTATGGTATGCACGTAGCTATCGGTATGGTCCTCTGGGATCCGGAAATTTATCTTGAACTCTGACAAAACCTTGTATAATCACCATTGCAATTTCTCGTTAATAGGCAAAATGATGATTCCAATAACGTGTTGAGAACAGAGAGTCTTTTTCTTCCTAATATGGCTCCATGTATGGGATTATACTGACCCTAGCTGGAGTCTCTTTTCGATTACAACAGAAAGTCTTAGTCCTGGGAATTTTAGTGAACTGTGACAAAAAAAGGTGTTTAATCTTGTCTTGATGTGTCTGAATAAATTTTTGTTGATGAAACAGAGTTAACATGATGACAGTCAGTTATGCAGAAATACATGTTTGAACATCTTCAACCGAACTGTTTCAGATTGTTGTGAAGGAGGCATTCTGTTATTTTTATACTCATCCTTGCTTTTCTGTACTGATTAAAGTGGGTAGAAGGGTGTGATTTTCTATAAGAGCATGTGATATCTGTAGCACCCTATTCTCTTAAAATTGAATTTGTTTTTCCAAGGAAAAAAGATGGATTTCCTGTGATTGGGTGTTTCTGATTGGAAAGAAAAATTCTTGCCATTTCAGCACTTACATTCTGTTTTCTATGCTATTGTCAGACTTGCGTATATGTTGTTTTCTAGTTTCTAAGTATTGATTACTTGTTTTGAGAAAGGAGGAAGAAACTCATACTGTGACCTTTTCTTCAATTTTGTTTATCCAGGTGATCGTATTATATGGCAAGGGCATGATGGAGGACGCTGCACCATTTTGCTAGTAAATTTCCTATTTTCTGTAATAGACAAAATGTCCTATTATTGATGCATAACCTGAATGAAACATTTGAAATCTGCTATGAACTTGATCTGTTAAATAGTGAAAATGTGTGGTTTATAATGAGTGCTTGCTTCATAATTGGTTAAGTACCATAATAACACGATTCTTAAGGCGGGAAAGCTGGCTCTCATATACGCAGATGAATAAACTACTCTGATATAGAGAAATCATGCAATGCTCATTTTAACTATTTCTTGAATCAATTCCTGGATCTTGTAATCCTGCAATCTTTGAAACTTTGATGCTTGCCTTGGCATTATTTCTTATTTCTTTATGTAATTTGGATTTTTGACGTCTACATCGTACTTAATTATTTTCAAAAATTATAAGCAATGGTATGCAGTATTTAATCAGTTGATGTTGTTGGATGTTGACATTCATTCAAAAATATATCAGTATGAAGTCAGTGGCTGCCGACATAAATCTTTGAGGAACTGGTATTGTTCTAGGGTGAGATTTTAAACATCTCCAACAGGCAACAACATAAGCCGAACCTGAGATTTTGGTTCCATTGAAGCTTGCATAAAAGTATGGAACAGGCCTTGTTCTTGCTGTTTGTGAGACGTGAAGTCATCTAATTCCTTTGATTAGCTAAGACTAATTCAGTGATTTAAGTTCGGGAAGAACTACAAATACTGTCAGGCAAAAAGCTCTGAGAAAATAAAGGACTCTTTATTATCTTTGCCATTCTCTATATGGCATGTAAAGAGTAATTTTTAACGGTGTAAGAGAAAATAAGAAAGAAAAGGTGTTTTAGCACTCTTTTAAATGATAGCTAAAAACGTTTTGAAAAAATTCATTTGTGAAAAGATTATTTTTTTCTTATTAGATCTGTTCAAATTTAAGCTTGAATTAGACTCGGATTGAGTTTAAGCAACCTTGTAATTTAGATGATAAAATTTAAATCTATAAAAATTTATAAAAAAATATATATTACATTTTGTTCAAGTCTAATACATAAAATATATTAAAAATTTGAATTCGATCTAGTTATATATGATACAAATGTTTTTTGAAAAATTTACATATATACCAATTAATTATAAAATTATTACTAATAAATTACTTATTATTATACGGTTTAAAGTTGAAAAATATTATAGTTAATGTTGCACCTTTCTCTTTATTATTTCGAAATATAACAAGTTATATAAATAATTTCTTATAAAAAAAGGTTATATAAATAATTTTGCTCATTTAGCCAAATGACATGGGGCTAAACAGAGTTAAGTCTACAATTTATATACGGGGCATAAGTTCAACTCTATAAAATCGGATTTCTATCCAAATTTAAGTCATTGAATATGTATATAAAATGCTAAGTCTAAAATTTTTACAAATCAAATCGAATAGATACTGGAATTTATTATTAGGTCTAAATTCTTACCCATGGTTTAATAAAGGACTCCTAATTTAAGAAAAAAGGGAAAACAGTTGTAAAGCTAAGTTATAGAATTTGGTTACATTTTTCCAATGCATTTATAATAAGAACGAGGTAGAAAATAAGATGATAAGCAAGTGTTTGGCGTTATTCTTCACTGCTGTTCTCTTTTTTTCCCTTTTATTCCTCCTTTAAAACTAAATTATTTTAAGAACTTCACGAAATTGCTTTCTTAATTGTTATAGGATACCTTATGTTCAGTTTCAAGCAAAATCATAACCTAATTTCATTAGGAAAACCGGACAAAAAGGTTTGAAAATTGTCAAAATCGAATACATTAAAAATTTTTTAGGAAATAACCGAACCTATTAAATGCAAAAGAGATAATCAAATTAAAATAGTCAAAATTATTTTAGTAGATTTAGTTCGATTTTCTTTTTAACTTTTAATTTTTTATATTGTTATATCGTTTGAGCAAAAAATTAAATAAATATAATCATTATCAGATGATAAATTCTAGAACACTTTTATTTGAATATTAAAATTGTAACAAAGAAAGTAAATAATATAATTTTAAAGATAATTAGTTAGTTAATTAATTAATTAAAATTAATTTATATATGCATTTTGAATTAATTAATTAATTAGTTAGTTTATTTGATTTTTATTGAAATAAGTAAATGGATGAATAAATCAAAATAATCGGATTAAAGAAATAAATTGCATACAATTTAATTAATTCAATTTTTTATTTGTGTTTGATTTTATTTTTTATTAAATTATCGTCTATGATACAAATAAGGCAAATGTCAGAATTTATTTTTGGACTATTTTTTGTCAGTTCTTGCTCTTAAATTTTTAAAATGAATAAAAATTATCTTTTTTTGTCAATTTTTACTGGGATGGCAGTAGGTCTGCAAAAATTACTATACCTGAATCCAAATTCGATTATTTATATATAAATTCGAATCCATCTCATTAAAAATACTTTTAGATTACCTGAGCCCATTCCAAACCCTCTACAACTACTCGAATAATACCTGAACCCGTTTAACACATAAAATATTAATTAAATTTATAATATATTTAAAATAAATAATAAATTCTAATTAATTAAATACATCATATTATTTATATCAATATATAATAAAATTATAAAATATTTTGGTAAAAGATAATATAAATTTCATATGTTATTTAAGAAAAATATTTTTAATAAATTAAATATTGATTTATATAAAGGGGTAGCGGATATAAAATGGCTAATATCCGAACCCGATATGAGCAATCAAATTAATACCTAAATCCGTTTAACAACTATTCAAACATATTCCATTAGGGTAAGAGTGAATTGGATATCAGAAAATATCCAACTCGATGCCATCTCTAATTTTTTCTCTTAAACTTCCATTATTTTAAGGATAAAATTTATCAATTTTAAAAATTTTAAAGAGTAAAATCATCTATTTTGAAAAAATTAAAGATTTTTTTTGACTTCTCAATTCATTATAAAAGTACTTTTAGAAAAAAAAAATTATAAGTAAATCTTTTACACTCCACAAAATTTAAAAATAAATTTTAATTTTATAAATATAACAATAATCATACAGTCTGAATTCAAGCAAATGCAAACCCAATACTGTAATGCGTGGGCTTGTGCGAATCTCCGAGCCCATGCTTAGCTCTTAGAGCATAAACTTAGAGGTAAGCTTTCGCTTTTGTAGAGCTGAGTTTGGGTTGATACCTGCCTTACTTACCCTCATTTTAGGTCATAAGGTAGATCTAATAGCCATAAATCCACATTTACTCCCATGACTTACCATTTCATATTCCCTTGAAATATGCACTTGTACTCTTAGTTAAGATATATATATATATATACATATATTTATATATATAAAGGGATATAATGAATCGGAATTCAATCCTAAAACATCTAATACATAAAAATCGACTTTATTACAATTTGACATTTTAAATCAATGCTAGATTTTTAAATGAATCGTAAAAAAGTCATAATGTAGATGACATAAATGGAATTAATACCGATTAATAAGGATAATCTTGTTTCATTCTAGATGACTACATTTCACCAACTATCAATGGACATTAGCCCTTAAATGTAATTTTTGTAGAAGGGAGTACAGACATTAAGGGAGACTTTTGTATAGAAAAACATCTTATGTCACAAAAAGTCACACCCAAAAGGCAAAACAAAGGAAAATCAAAGTAACACAATGCTGTAATTTCATTGGGCAAATATCTTGTTTTTGAACAATTGTGAGTTTTGACTCTCTCATCTCATCTCATATTTTAAGAAACAATTAATGGGTTCATCAAACCTAATCTAACTCTATTGCCCATCAACATTAAATTTCACAATAAAGAGACAGCTTGGTGACTTCCAATATATTGATTTGTAATAATAAATTGATAGTTGACCAGTGAGCAAATCAATAGAATTCTTGGATCACACCCCCCATTAAAATAACTCACTAACAGCTTACAACCAAATATTTTCAGACACTGGTCAGATTCAATGCCTTATTGTCTGTAAAACTAAAACATTTCATATATTACATACAGTCATGAAAATACATT
Source organism: Hura crepitans (assembly GCA_948208565.1). Taxonomy (NCBI): domain Eukaryota; kingdom Viridiplantae; phylum Streptophyta; class Magnoliopsida; order Malpighiales; family Euphorbiaceae; genus Hura; species Hura crepitans. Next base: position 9,753 of record CANXYI011717008.1, read on the forward strand.
TAATTATTAAATAATTTCTCACAAAATATTTGTTTTTGTGATTATTTTTTTTATATCATTAAATTTCCGTTCGGTGATGAATATTTGAATAACCACGGCATTTGGACATTTGATGTCCACCTATTTTGATTGCTATGAATTACACCACTTTTCTTTTCTTCAAAATACTTAATATTAATATTATATTGAAAACAATATCAGATTTTAATTGAAAAATTAAGTTGAAGAATAGGAGTTATCAAATCTGTATATTAAATAAATTACCATAGAAATTTTGATTTAATTCAATTATAAAATAAATATAAATATCCAAAAAGCAAATTTATCTTGTACTAGAACCATCTATTCCTAATTAATTTAATTCTTGTGCACGTGCAATGTGTTTTTTTTTTAATTTCTTAAGAATATTATTTTTTTT
>CANXYI011717073.1:0-11302 GCA_948208565.1 Hura crepitans
GTAGTGGCATGATTTGCTACCTCAAATATATGGAATGAACTATTAAAGGGGTAGAAATAAAGAAATTAAAAAGGGAGGGGGATATGGTAATGGCATCAACTTTTGGAGGCTAAAGGAGGAAGATGAGTCCTTTTTATTCCCTACTTGCACACACATACACACCTATTTATATTAAGCTGATGTATGGCCTCAATTACACCACATGGAGAATTAATCCTATTTTTTATTTAACATTCAAAAATGTAAAATAATTTCTCAAGGCCTCTATAATTACTTCTTTTAGTGACATAAATTCCCAATTAAGGGGCCTTTAAAATATCGAGCCCAAATTCCAATAGGAACTAGGGTTACTATTCACTTGTGAAATTGAGAAATTCTATATAAATATCAAACAACTTTAGAAAGTTAAAATTCCAATAGACTCAATGGAATTTCTGACCTATAGGGTATGATATTTTCAAGTCCATCTAGGCACATCCCGAAGCTATCCCAACATCAATTAAACTAAAGTCACTATTCACTAGTTCTTAGCCTAAAAGAATTTATTGGTTTTGTTAAAAGTTTTAATTACTTCATTTTCATCAATTTCTACCCTGTTAAAATCTTATGACTAGTACTCCCCTTTTTGCTCATCACCAGGTGCCTTATCTCCCCTACGAATGCTATTCATGCCTTAGAGGTACTATTCATAAATTGAAATTTCAAGTGTTACAATCTTTTCCCCCTTAAGAAATTTCATCCTAAAAATTTCCTCAAAAATATTATCAGTCACTCTCTTGTTGGCTTTGTGTGCTCTCTAGTCTTATAGATTGGTAAGTCTCAATTCACTTTCCTCTCTTATTCAGTAAGGTAATACTTTAAGCTTTGGGATTTTATTACTCCTAAGGTTCTTATTCTCTCAGTCACATTGTCATACGCTTTGTTATACCATATCTCCACTTATGTTTCTTAATTTCTTATTAGATTCCCTTTTTAACTAGGTGAGGTTGCTACCTTTTTCAATGTTTTACACTCTATAAACAATCTTACCTAGGCCCATTTAATAGTTATCATTAGCTATTATTTCATTTTAGGTCCTGGTATAGTCCATTTACATATGACGTTTAAAAAGGCATTGTACTTAGTCCAACTTATAGCTTTTTCATAAACTCCAAGCATTCTTTCTTTCATTTTGGTTCTATATCTTCATAAAATAAAATTACACTCAGAAGTTTGAATTCTAAATTCCTTTTATTAATAGATAGGATATTCCCCATCATAGTTATTAATCCTATAGTAATAGGTTTGATCTCATTGCTATCTTTTCAAAATGTACTACTTAAACAGTGTCATATATTCTCCTTACAATTTTGTTCTCATTCTCTCTCCCATCTAGTAAATAGTATACTATAAGAATATAGATACATTCATCCCTTTTATTCCTAACTTATTCAACTTCCTTTTCTCTAATTTAGTTCATTCCATTCATAAGGCAATTTATTTATAACTGGGTTTTCTCACCATTCTACTTGAGTGGCCTTTATTCAAAATTCTATTGATACTAACTTTCAGCTTTGTTCAGAATCTATCATTCCTTGCTATGGTTTCATACTCAGTTCTTTGTAAAAGGTATGTGGAATTCCACACTCCTAGAGAATATAATGTTTCTTGTCATACCATTGATAGTTCATGTTTTAGAAATAGCTTGCTTATCATAGGCCTTCCAAATATTTCCAACTAATCCCTTTTCATTTAGATTTAGTGTTATAAAACACGTATTACTACTTGTCCCCTGTATTAGCATCATTTCAATTTCAATATAAAATACTTCACTAAGATAAGCCCTTAAATTAACCTTTTCTTTACTTCACCTTTTTCTTAATCTCATTAATCTATTTAATCTCACCTCCACTCAAAATAGCTACATATTTGGAAACCTTTAAGGAAATGCCTTTTAATAACCTTTCTTTACTCATGTGTCAGTTTAAGAAATTCTTTTGAATCTCCACCATCCTTTTTGGATGGCTTCACTCATTGCAATTCACATCATCTACTTCCTCTCTTATGATCTTAGGTAAGGGTTCTCCATTCCTATCTCTCTAAGTCTTTTTGTACTCTTTTATCTATTTATGTTTCTACATAGCCTCCACTTGATTCCCACCTTGTACCTTTCTCAACCTCTCTTCTCTAATTGCACTAATTTAATTATCATTTCTCTTGCCTATGTACTTATTCTTCCCATAATCTCATAATTACAATATATTTCTCACTTTGTCATAATGTCAATTCTAATTATATCTAAAGGTATTACATTTTTCTTTCACCAAGTTCCTTTTTACTTATACTATCCTTTATTACATTCCCTAAAATGCCATCTCATTATCCACTATTAGTGTCATAATTCTGTCAAGTCCCTCCAAATTAAGGCTACAAGTATGCCATGCTTGAGCTATGCTTATGCATATGCAATGATGTCATGAAAATTTGTAGAATATCAATATGTAATTAATGTCAAATGATGCATAACTTACCCCCAATGTCAATTACATTAATGAGAAAAGAAACAACCCTCATCCTCAAGGATGTTGATAAAGATATCATAAACTTAACTCTATATCCTCTCTTTTAAGGTCATTTACCTACCTTGTCCTTGCCATTCTTCTCAGGTATCTCATGTATCTCTTTACCTAACTCCATTCCCTTGGAAATTATCTACTCATACTTTATGATCTTATTATTCCCCTCTCACAATGATCATCTATCCATCACATTCATTTTCCCATCATATCACAATCACCTATTTTGGCATTCCTTAGAATATCCTTATCTTGAACATTAAGTTCCACTTTGCTATAATCATAGCTTCTTTACCCTCTGAATACCTACTCTTTACTGTAAGGGTTATCAATAAGACCTAAGGATGATAGTGGGCTTACCTCACTCATTGGGGCATATCCCATGCCTCCTAGCACATTTCTCCTTAGTGACTTAATTAGCCATATAGTGTAAGCATATAAAGATAACTTAGCCTCAAAAAGTTTGCCTAATACACTTCTTGCTCATCATTAAGCATATACTAGGTCTACTACCTTTCCTCACTCTACGTGGAAATCTCACACACCTCAACTTTATTCACAATCATAGTTTGATGCTTTGCATCACTATGCCTCCTCATATCAACTCATTCTTAATTCTTTTTATCTAAGTGTTCATGCATAAAGCTTACAATATTGACAATTGTGTCTATTATCTTTCATTAAAATGTCAATTATGCACACATATGTCATTTTTCTCTCAAAAAGGGGTATTTTTTTTATCCTATCTAAGGCTATTATAGTCATATACCTATAAGAGGAAGAGGACCATACACAGTCATCACATCAATTTTTATATGCACTGTTTCCCTGTAAGAGAAGTACATTAATCTTTCTCACCTTACTCTTTATGGATAACAACATTAATCTTCAGTAGTGAAGTAGCTATCAATAAATCCTTTAATTCCTATGGCACTTATACATTTCTTTGCCTAGAACTACCTAAACCCCTTCTAATACCACAAAATGTAACACTCCCTATCCAATCTATCACTAGGATGAATAAGAGATGTCACTTCCCATAGGTCACCCAGCCTTGAAATTGATAAGGCCTATTCTTCATTACCTCTTATTAGGATTAGTGTTTATTTATGCATAATAACCCACTTGTCTCTTTCTTTATATACATGATATCATGCTAATCATACCTTACACTATCCTTTTCAGATTTGTAGATGTCCACTTATAAGCTCATATTTAGGCTTATCAAAGTTATTTCAAAATATTACCCCTATGAATATCTAGTTACATATGTCCCTTGCCATAACCACAACTATTACCTAATCATGCATGAGTGCCACTAATGTATTTACTTGCACACTATATTGACAAGAATGTATTTAACTTGAAAGCCTTTTGTGACACTGCTTGTTACATCCATTTTGCTTTCTATTCTCTAACACCTGCACATCAAAACAACTAATATGCTAAGTATAAATTCAGTAGTGAATTTAGTGAAACTTGCATTGTATCACACACACATACATCACATGCAAGCCATATTCCTTAATTACAAAATATTATTACATCATTAACTATGGTTTATATATTTCATGTCTAACTAGACAATTATTTAAATTTACTCACAATTATGATAATTATAGGATTTGCACGTGTTTAATTATAACTTAATATTAGTTAAGTTGGTTGATTTTAATGTTTTCACTATTCTTATTCCACTTGATGTGTCATTCAACATTAGTGATTGCCTTTGAAGGTCTCTTTAGGTAATTACTTTTATACATATCTCTTTAGGTAATTACTTTTATTCATATTTATTCTTATACACTTATATACCCTTTCTTCAGTACTTTACCTTTGCAAGTTAACTACAACCACATTGTACTTATTCAACATGTCACATATTTACTGATTTAAAAAGTAATACCATTCCCAAACCTCTCTTATCCCATTTTAGAAATCATCAATTACTAGTCCTAATCCACCCATACAGTCATCATACAATCATGATATCACATTACCATTCAGAGGCCAATTAATTATCCAAATTTTAATTTACTTATATCATGTTACAATTGCATAATAGAGTATTATATCCATTTCATTTTCTATGGTTCATACTCAAAAGATAACACTTTAAACATTGAATAGTGGGATCCATATTGTATAGTGGCCTACATTATGGACCTTGACATCTGTACACACCATCCACTTGATAGTAGGGATCAATTTATAATAACCTCTTAAATCAAAGTGGCAGGGATTAGTTAGACCTCCCAAAAACAGTAGGGATAGAAGGGATTAGCCCTATAGGACCTCCTAAATCCACATTATTATATCATCTCAGGTGGGTAGTAGGGATCAGTCCTGTGGGACCTCTTAAATCCATAATATAGCATGCAAGTAGGGATTAAACTATATAGATCTCTTAATGCAAAAGAGTGCAGGGCTCTCTAGCAGAACCTCAAGAGCTGCATTCACCATGTCATGTACACAGGTAATGACCCGAGAGTACTAAAACCCCTAGTAACTACTAACTCTCTAGTTAACTAGTCAAGTTATCTAGTAAGTGTCTGACCAACATAGGCTATATATTTCTCACACATTAAATCATTAATTATTACCCTTTTTCCATTCAGTATTAACTCATAAGTTTACTTTGAATGTTATATGAATTAGGTCATCAGATTCTTTATCCTTGAGAATTTATTTTGATATCATTACCTCTTTGATATCATACTTCACATTAATTAACTAGTATTTTTTGGCTAGGTCTTACACCTCACTTCTCATTTACTCAATTTACCATATTTCATATAAGTCCCTTATAATCAGCACCACTTTTAAACGAAGGTTCTATAATTCTTTACAAATCAATATCTACTTTCATTTTATAATCATTCCCATTTGATATTATGTATCCCAATCCACCCTTAGCTTCTTTTATTTCAAGGTCATATAGTTAATGATCTATATAATCCTTTAATGTAAATTTAGAATAGTCCTCCTATTTCACATACTCAGTACCCACCTATCACACAAGCCACATTCAAAACTTAGTGTTAATCATTTGTACTCTTAGTCTATCATATTAGTTTACATTTACTCTCAAGTTATTATTTATTTTCCTGAATTCACCATTCCCATATGGCACATATGAGAATACAAATGCATTCAATCATATCAATGATTCATATTCCTTAATCCCTATCATAATTTACTCATCTTCCACCTATTTCATAATCCTTTAAATTCATTTTCCTATCAAGACCTTCCTAAGTTTGCATATTCACTTGCCATTTAGAAATTTTTTTACTAATGCCTAACATTAATAATCATGGTATTATAGAATCATATAAATATACATATCCTTAAATTATTGTCATTTACTCATTCCAAACAAATCTATAATTACTTATTCAATTAACCCTTTACCATTTAACCCATATTACACATACACATGCACATCAATCACCATTTTCTTTTATTGCATCCATCAATCACCATTTACCATTAACGCACATATTAAACACCATTTACCACTTCCACACTCATTAATCACCATTTGCCATTAACATACACATCAATCACTATTCACCACTTGGTTATGGCTCATTGGTAGATATTCATTCATTTTCTTTCCTACTTATCATATCAATTAGGTCTACTACTATATTACTAGTTAATTAATACCAATTATGTTACAACCACACAAGTATTCTAAGATACCTCATTCGGCGATCCTTTTAATTCACAAAACCTTATTATTTTTTCATTCTTTTCTCCATATAGTATTACTTGTTCCCATTATTTAGTGTTATTCTCATTCTTCTCATGTTCACACACATATATATCTTTATAATTTCACATGTCTATAAACATAGATATTCACTTGAAATACATAAACACAAAACACACAATGCATCTTCCGTGGAATTAACTTATAGCGGACTCTAGAACAATCTGAGTGGAATCTAAACACTTTGGCTTCATCTTTCTCACCAATTCCATAATTTCTCTTCAAACATATTAGAATTTTGGTTTGGAAAAATTCTATAAAAATCTATGCAACTCCAAATTGAAAATATCTTTCCATATCTAAAATCTACACCTTAAATATCATATAATAAAAATATTATACCTTGGAAATTTTCATTTACCCATCAAAGTGGCACTATTCACCAAGTGCTCATTTATCCCAAAGTAACCATTTTTTCAATTTCTATTAGAATTTTAATTTAGAGGATGTAGAGGCATGATTTGCTACCTCAAATGGAATAAAGTGTTTAAGGGGTAGAAATGAAGAAAATAAAAAAAGGGAGGGGGCATGGGAATGGCATCGACTTTTAGAGGATAAGGGAGGAAGATGACTCTTTTTTATTCCCTACATGCATGCATATACACCACAATTTATATTAAGATGATAAATGGCCCCAATTGTGACACGTGGTGATCGGATAGTCATGATTAATCTTATTTGTGATTTAACCATTAAAAATGTAAAATAATTTCTCAAGGTCTCTAAAATTACTTTTTTCAATAGAAAGAATTCCCAAAATTCACAATTAAGGTGCCTCTAAAATCTTATGCCCAAATTCCAATGAGAATTAGGGTTACTATTCACTCATGAAATCAAGAAATTTCTAATAAATGTCAAATGACTTCAGAATATTAAAATTCATTTAACAATAGACTCAATGGAATTTTTGAACTTCAAGATTTGATATTTGTAGGTCCATCTGGGCACATCCTATGACACCTTTGCTAGACTACTGAAGAAACTTAATAGGCGATACACTTAACACTAGGTCACTGCTCTTAGAATTGCTCTAGGGGTAAACACCTTAACACTTATAGACAATTCTAGAACTTCATCAAGTATAGCTTATATTCCTAGTTTAACACTTAACCATGGTCACATATGGTCTAATAGACTTAAAAAACCTATTTATAGGCATTTTACACGTTACAAAAATTTAGGCAGGATAATGGCTACCCCGAGTGACATACCAAAGTTTTTCACCTATAAAAAAAAACATTTGTATATAAAATCATAAATCAAAAACACACACAGGTCCTTAGGCCAATAGTTATCAAAACATGAAGCAAACAAGACAAATAAAGCACCTATTTATATACATCACATCCATGTTTTATATTTATAAACATAGTAGGTCCTAAGCATGCTAACCCTTACCTAAAATGTATTACATGTATGTTATCTATAGGATAAAAAGGGAAGGACTCTATATAACATTCAAGAACTACATAACTACACAACATGATCTTCGAGGTTAGATAGCTTATCTTTGAAACTTAAGCACCAAAACACTGGTATACTGAGTGTGAAACTCAATGGTTAACTTAAAGCATTCAAAACATGTTATATGTATTAGCACACATGCAATAATAATATAATAGTTAAAATACAGTGTGTGGGTGATATGCTAGGTAATTCATGCCATTCAGGTGATATTCTATTTTTTACACAATAATTACTAAAATGACACTGTAACAAGTTTAATTAAATAATTCATGCAATAACCTGCCATTATTCAAAGTCAGGATATTAATTTCATTTAATTTAATAGGTCTAACTAGATAGACTACACCTAAGACACTAGACTAAGAGGGAACTGAAAGTTGTGTAATGGCCCACATTTTGGACCCCGATTGTTACACCAGTTTGGTCTGATAATAGGGATTAGCTCACTTGAACCTCTCAATACCAGACAAGAGATAGTAAGGATCAATCCATAAACCTCTTAATATCCAAAAATCATAGCCAAACAAAGTGGATAGCAAGGATCAGTCTGTAGACCTCATAATATCTAGATAATCATCCATATCATAAAATATCTAAAAGATAGTAGGGATCGGTCTGTAGACCTTCTAATATCAAGAAAAATCATAAAAATCATCTAGTAGCTGCTAATCCCTAAGATGATAAGTCAACCAATCAAGTGGGTGTCAAACTAATAGGCCATCTAACCTTATTTTATGTTTATTTATTTATTGATCATCATATTATAATATTAAAGAATGAAAAACAAATAGTTTTGAATTTTATTTGACAGTCAAAATTTGAATTGGACAATTATAGGTCATTTTTAGTTTATCGGATAGTTACGGGTCAATTTTTATGAATTATTTTAAGTCATTCTCATAGGCATAATTAAGTTAATACTAAGGCTAGTCTATGCCATTATTTTAGTCCAATAATATCCATGCTAAATATTCATTTTAAGTATAGGCCCCTAATTTAATTTTACAGGATAGTTTTGTGTTGTTTTTCATTTTTACATACTCTATTTTAGGTCCAAATTAAGTCCTTTTCATGATATTTTTAGTGCCATTTGCACTCATTTCCACACACTTTCATAAGCCTAAATCCAAGCTTTAATATATAACTCAAATTGCCATAAAAGTGGCTTCCATTCCATTTGACATAAACAATAGACATTATCTCAAAATAATGTGCCATTTTCATGCCAAAGTTAGTCCATTTTAAGGTTACTTTTACCAAGCTATTACAAGCCAAATTCAAGTTCATTTTTCAACTATTTCCTAACCTTTAAAGGTATCCCACATTATATACATTCATGCCTTATTACACATGCATATTCACCTAGCTCATGCCATATAGACATTACACAAATCATGCCAACTATGTCATAAAAATCACACATATACACATGCCATGCCATACCCCTTTTTTCAGTTATTCTTACCTTGCATACCTCTTAGCCAATGCCTCTAAATGGCAACGTACATGCTTTTCTGAACATTCAAGCACACATAAACATATCTTCACCTTATTCAAGCATATTGATGCACACAAAATGCCATTATCATGCAACTATGCCATTACATACCTCATATATGCCTTAGCAACACTAAGCACACACACACACACATGCTTTATTCATCAAGTTTATCACTTACACCTAAAATGCCATTACTAACAAGGCAAATTCCATAAAATATGCTATGCATACTTGTAATACCCTTAACCTACACACCAAGGCACCTCTCAACCAACTAAAGCCTCACATCAGTACTCATAATTCTAACCATATACAATTATAATTTATGCATTTTTCATGTCCAACACCTTAGAAATCATGCCAAAATCACCTTAAACAAACCATACACACACCATACACCTATACACACCTCTCGACCACATGAGTACTTAGTCCTTCCATTCTTTCTTTTCACCAAATTATCATTCCAAACATATATTCCTTACACAACTAACATAATTACCTATCTAATTCCCAATTACATACATCTTAACCTTAATTACCATTATTTCAATTCAAGGTTCTTACATTTATTACACATGAAATCCTATGCACATTTCTTTAATTCTCTAAATTCACATACCTCTTCAACAAGGTGGACTTTTCCTTTACTTCAAGCTTGCTAAAGGCCTTATTTCCCCTTACTTGGCCTAAGTCTCCATACACGCCACTCTACCTTAAAAAATCCATCAAAAATCCTACAAGTCCCTAAATCCAATTCTAAGGTTATAGGCATTCTTAGAATAACAAAATCCTCTAGGAAATAAATTAAAAAGGGAGGAAACACTTACACATTTGAAGTTGGTTTCCAACACCCTTGTTATGTACACTTAAGCTCTCTTGAATTTCTTTTAGCTTTAAGTACTCCTATGGCCTCTAATGCCTTTACAAATTAGCATAACACAATTAAAGGATTTTTTATAATAATTAAGAAGAGAAAAGCTTTCAAGAAACAATGAAAATAGTGGAAAGAGAAGGAAGATAGCTTGAGGTACAAGTGAGGGAGAAAGGAAGGAAATGGGTGGATGTTGGGGTGAGTTGCCAAGTGGCCATCTAGGTGTCACCAAGGCCTTTTTATAGTGGCTGAGGTGGCATTGGTAGGGTCACATGCCACCCAAGCATCCTGAAATTGCTTAATTTCAACAGAAACTTTGGGAAATTTTTAAAAATCACTTGGACCTCTAAAAATCATTGTGTTTATTTTAAAAATCCTTAATTATTCCCATTTAGAGGCTTGTAATATTTCACAGCCAAATTCTCTTGATAGGACAATTAACCAATTGTCTTGGTTTATGTGTAAAACCCAAAATTAAGGAAAAACTACAAACAACCTCAGGATTCAAAAATTCCTTCACTAATGAACTTAAGGTAATTTTTAACCTTTAGGGTATTGTATTTTAGGTCTATCTAAGCAAATCATGGGCCATTCTCAACTTCAATCCATCTAAGCCTATGGCCTACTAGATTACAGCCAAAAATAATTTATTGGTTCTTATAAATCTTTTAATTAAGCCATTTTCATCATATTCAAGCCCCTCAAAGTTTCATGACCAATACACCCAGCCTCAGGCCTCGTAAAGGTGACTTGGCACTCCAGGCGCACTTTTTGAGCCTTAGAGGTACTATTCACGGAGCTTTAACTCACAAGCATTGCATGTAACACCCCTTACCAGCTCTCCCTGAACTGATAAGGTGTGTCATCCTCCTGTGTCTGTAACTTTCACTATATCTCCATCAGGCACTACTAGACATTTAATGAAATTCGGGCAGCATAACGGCTGCCCTGTTACCTAGCCCAAATTAGAACCTACAAGAAAAACACTTCTAAACACCAACGAACATCCACATACTCTAATAGACCCTCTGGTCCTCTAAATCACAATCAACATTCAGTAGTTATCAATCACAGGGTTAGAGACCCACCAACAGTTATTCATTCACAGAACAACCATGATATATATA